>VXAY01001462.1:1154588-1289838 GCA_013399855.1 Oxyruncus cristatus | reverse complement strand
GCGCCCCCTGTTCCCCCGCGGGCCCCCGCGCCCCGCCGGGCGCTGTCCCTGCCCGCTGGTTGCCGGCCCCGCGCCCTCACCTGATCCCGGAGGGCCTGGGCGATGAGCTGCGCCCCGCTGACCTCCTCGCCCTCCATGGCGCCGGCACCGCCGGCCCGGGCCCGGCCGAAGGTCGGGGCAGGTGACTGACAGCCCGGCCGGCCAATCGGGCGCTGGGGGCGGGACCGAGGGCCGCGGGTACCACCCCTGCCCTGGGGGCGAGGCCTGGGGGAGCTCCCGATTGGCCACAGCGGGCAACCAATCAGGAAGCCGGGAGGCGCCGGCCCCCAGCGCGAGGTGGGAGCGGGACGGGCCTTCCCGGCTCCAGCCGGGAGTGGGGGCGAGGGGGCGGGATGCGACCGGAGCGGCCTCGGAGCAGAGGAGGGGCGTTTACTCCCGGCCCGGCCGCGGCCCCGAAGGTCTGCGTGAGCCGCAGGGCCTCGCGGGTGCCCGGGGCTGCTGGTTGGAGCGCTCCGGCGCTGTTGCGCCGGTCAGAGATGGCGAACGCGGAGCGGGGAAAAGTAGGGGAGGGTTTGGGGTGGGGGTGCCCGGCGCCGGCGCTCACGGGGAGGAGTGTGGGAAATCTTCCCAAAATCCCAGCTGAAGGATGGCGCACACCCCTTTCCTGGCTCGGCCTGTCCCGACACGTGTGGCAGAAGTGACACAGTTGACAACATGTCGCTGTCCCACCCTCGACTTGTCCAGCCAAACCCCCAAGGATAGCAGCGTTCCGTTCACCCTCACTCATCAAACACCAAAAAATTGCTAACAAAACGTAGATAACATAAAGCCTTTGCAAAACCTGCATAGTAAAATAGTGTAATCTGATGCAGCAAATAAAAGCAGTAGACAGGATGTATCAGTGGAAAAAAACCCTTGAATTTCACTATATATATTCTTACTATATGTTGTATAATATATAATAGAATGGCAGCAAAGTCACAATCCATGGATATCATACATCGTGAAAAAGTATTTTTTATAGCAATTTAATATTTGCCTAGTAATTATTACTCTTTATGTTACTGTCATTACTGCTTATTTTGCTATTATGTTACTTATTGGTACTGTTTATGTGACTATACTACATGTCGGGCATGGCCTTACATGCATTTGCTGTTAATCACTTAAGAGGATGCAGACTAGTGCTGTGCTGCCTCTGTTATTTTTGTAGTTGGATTATTGTGACTACAGAACTGCTGAGAAGCAGGGTATGTGTTGCTTTTTTGTGTATACGTCCAGGTTGTGGTGAGAGGTGACATTCTAAGTTTCCAAAGCTGTAGTAAAGTGAGTGACTGGCTGCTTTAGTTCATGAGATAAACGACAGAATTTGTTGATTAGATAGTTCTGAAAAGCTGAATAGAAGAGTCTGCAACCTGACTGCAGGGAAAACTTGGTGTCCAAACTCATACACCAGTCTTTTTACCCTTTGTGTGGAAGGAATATAACTGGAATATTGTGACTGGATGACAGTAATACTGCTATGAAATACTTATATTTGAGTGAGCTGATCCTGCTGGAGCCTCTCTGCCAGGCAACAGACACATAAATCACAGGAAAGGGACAGAAAAAGAGATAAAATTAATAATCTCTGTTCATGAAAATTTAAAGTCATAGCTCAGGTGAGGTGATAGCTGTATAGGCCCTAAGCAAATTAACTTCTCCTTAAGGAAAGGATTTATTAGACGGTGTAGCATTTTCCAGTAAGAAAAAAATCCAGGCCATGGCAGAGACATGTTTGGAATCTCAACTGCTTAAGGGCTGAGTAAACCCCACTGGTATCCTTATTTTGCTGGAAAGGTTAACATACCCAAGCCCAGCCCTGGGGCTTGTCACAGCTCTCCTTGTTAGGAGCAATCCACTAGATAGCAGTTGTTTAAGCTGTCAAACAGGGGGAAAGGCTTTGGTGAGCTCTCACACAAGTGCTAACCCACCATCTGTAGGACTAGCAGTCATCACAGCCAAGGGAAAGGACTAGGAGTAATTACTGTAGTTATTATTTTAGTTGGCCCAGGTTTAGCCAGATGGGATTGTGTGCATGTTGCATGTTCAGTGCTGAACCTCTTGCGCATCTAAATGAGGAAGGGATTCAGGTTAGTCCTTTTGAGTCCTTCTGACCACCAGAAAATGAACTGTGGCAGAAAAATAAGAATTCTTCAAGCATGTTTGTAAAATACAACATTTTGTAGAAGCCTGTTAATTTTTTTTGTGTTGGTGTGTTTGGCTTAGACGGCAAAAAGGCCATTTTTCTAATGCATAGCAATTCCATCCCGTGGTCTGAAACTCTCCAACTCTTTCCATCCCTTGTAGTGATGAATTCTAATTACATCTTAGTTGACAGCTTTAGTGAAGAGCAGCTGACTAGAACCCATTCCTGTCCTAAATAGGCATTTTGGCTCTGAAGGGGTGACGGAAATAGAAAAGAGCGTTTTGTCAGTGAAGTGCCACACAGTTTGTTTATTTTCAGTAGGTTCCTTAACTGTTCCTTAACAGTAGTTTCCCATCCCTCTTCTCCCTCCCTCTGCTATTGCTTTATATTTTCACACGTGCTTAGGTATTTCATTTGCAAAGCTGAGATGCACAGGGCAGACTCCTCTCTTCTTGATTTGCATTGCCAAATCATCCCTCGTAGCTACTAGGTGTTTTCCTCAAGATGCAGAGTAGCAAGGGCAGCTTATTGTACCTCACTTCAAAACTGTTTATATAAATGCAGTATCTTTAATCCATCTGATTACCAAGATGCCAAGGATTTATTCTGTTTTTATTGTTCTTTAAATAAATTTACCCTTGAAGGCATGTATGTATGGACACTTCAGCCAATTAAAGCTCAAGGAAATATGAATATCTAGTTGAGTTTAGCAGCATCAAATACCTAAGTTACTCCTGGACCCTTATAAGTGCTATTATTACATGTTAAAACTTTTAGGTTTAGCAGATGTATCTTCTGCCTGCCATGGGCACTACAGTTATGATTTTGCTGTTCTACATGAGATTGTGTTGCTATCAAACTAGTGTTGCTAATGTGGAAGTAAGCAAGTGACTTAAACTAAGTACTTACTGTATTTTTTTCAATTTGCTTATTGTTGGTGTTTAGGTAAAAAAAAAACCACAGCAATATTGAGGATTGCGCAATAAGCTGGTTTTTGTCCTGGAATTTAAGCAAAGAGATGTTTTCAGTTAGCTTGCCATAGACTTTCTTTCTCTAGGTACAAAACTACAATTAATATAATATGAATAAAAATAAGACTGGGGTTAGTTTAGAATAGATTTTGTTTTCCTGCTGAACTCCTAATAGGAACAAGAGAAGGCTCTTCATGCATGAGTCTATCACTCTGTATTTGCTTTGGAAAAATTCGGGAGTTGTGGATTACAAAGACTGCAGGGCATTAGGAGCATTTTGGAATTTTTTTTCTTGGATAAGCGTTCCCAAATAGCAAATACAATCAACAAGTCAGTGACTGAACTTATGGGCTATCAATACCTAGCATTAGTGCATCTCTCCTGCACGCTCTTTCAACTTCACTGACATTTGAGGTTTAATTCCTTAGTGATACTAGTAACAATGTGGTGATAGATGCAGAATTTTCATACTGTGAGAATAATTCTGAAGCAAACAGCATTTCTGTAGTATATCTGAAGTGTTGCGTTCATTGTGTCAGTCCTTGTTCTGTATAAGTAGTTTCCTGACTTGGGAAGTCAAAAGGCTACATGGCCCATATTGCAGAGTGTCCCAGCCTTCCAGAGTCAATAATTTTTAATTCCTTTCTAAGAAAAGCTCAGTAATGCAAATTTTCTCCATTTTGTATGATTTTTTTATTTATTATTATTATGAAAGCATTTATAACCTTACTTATTTGCACTGTATAGGAGGAATGTGGATCTGAATTGCACTCAACAATTTTATAGATGTTGAAAAAAAGCTGCACTGTAGGAAAAATATTTGCCTTTTACATATGTGGAGGTGGAATGCAGCGAATCCATAATCCATTAGGAGAGGCATTTTCATGATAGAAAGATAAATGCAGAACTAGTGTCTGGTATAATTTTTCTGGCAATCATCTGTTTCAGTATTAATAGAATAAGTTCTATTTCTACTTGACTACTAAATACAGTGTTCAAGTAATTTTAGGAAATGCTACTTTGAAATACATCCCCCATCACCAAATAGGGGAGGAGGTGCAAATTTGTGAGCTGCTTTTAACTTTTGCCAAAGATGCTTTGATATATGGTGAAATGTTAAAGTTAATTGTAAAGGCAGACCAAGCAAGGAGATCAGTAGAACTATATAGAAAGCTAAAATGCTTTTAAACAGGAAACAGTTATTTAAAGCACTAGTATAGATAGATTTAAGGTTTAGAAACAATATGCATGTGGTCATTCAGGAATTTAAAAACACCACACTCGGTTCAAACACTGCTAAGAGTCTCAGTTACTGTCCATATTTAATTGTAAATTTAAAATCCTGGCATGATATTTTGCTCAAGCTTCCCCCACCTGACCTGTTTTCTTTTTTTCCCCTCTAGATTTATGGCATACACCATGGTGCATCTGTGCTGGAAGCTGTCTGTCTGCTTCTTCTTCTATCAAGCTGTCTCAGGAAGAGTCAGGAGGGAGGGGCATTATGTTGCTGCCGTGTACGAGCACGAGTCCATACTGAGTCCCAACCCGACAGCCCTGGTGGATCGGCGCTCCGCGCTGGAGCTCATGGGCAAGAACCTCGACATCTACGAGCAGCAAGCGGTGGCTGCTGCCAGACAGGTATTGCCACAACTTGGAGCAGTTGTGTGTGCCCCGTGGATATTCGGAGTAGCTGCTGTTTGAAGATAGGCCTTCACATTTGTGTTCCCAGGCAACTAAAGCTGTGTTTACATACGTAACTATGGTCTGGGTTTTCAGACACTCTGCCAGCAGCTCTGAAAAAAAATCAGGCCAGTTAGCATCCCGCCTGGCTCGGGTTATTCCAAGCTTGGAAAAACATGCCTATAGTTATTTAGTATAGGGAAATTAACTTTCTATTTTGGTCTGAATACCTAGCTCCTTTCTGTTTTCTTGAATGGAATGTTTTCACTGAAAGATTGTCTTACGGGCAGCTGTCTTTGGGTTTGATTTTGTTCCAGTGCTCTCAGTGGAAATTCCTGAATGTTTCTAAAAACTAAGGAAGTTAAATGCTTTGGAAATTAATGTTCCACCATTAACAGTTTTGTGGAACTAAAGTTTTCCATTCCTTTCTCCTACCCTACCATGGAATGGCTCTCAGTCTAAATATATTTACAGGAGAGAGACTAGTATTTCTGGCTATGCAGAGCACCCTTTCCTTCCCTTCCCTCCCTGGGAAAACCCAAAGCTGGTTCTGGTCAAAGGAAGCAAGTGTTGCTGTCCCCACACAGAGAAGAACTGACCTGCAATTTTCACAGATCTGTTGTTCTGGGAGAGAACAGTTACCATTTTTGTATAATTTGAAAACTTGATTTTATTTTTTTTTAGACATTCAGATGACTGCACAGAAGCATAATAGCTATTTTTATGCTGCACTGCACCCAAGACGCATAAAGCATCCCAAAGCCATAACACAGATAATACGTTTGAACTGACTTTTGAAAAGTAACAGGAATTTGAATGACTGATACTGTGACTGATCTAAGAGGAATCCACCTCATTTTTAGGAACAGTTCAGCTCTTCCTGAACTTCAGGTAGACCCAGCCTAGCTCTTGCATGGCTACATTTCTACCAGACTCTGCACTGCTTCCACAGTCAAGCTGTTTCTGAAATTAATGCTCCCAGTAGCCCCTCCAACCCTATGTACCTAGTCTATTAAGTGATGCTGCACCCACCTTTGATACAGATACAGCATCTTTGACAAAGTTCATCTGCAAACAGCATAATTCTGATAAAAAAATTCAGACGAGTTTTTAACGTCGTTAGTCTTTAACCTGAATAAGTCATTCTCATGACTCATGAGAAGGGAGAACACTTTTGGCAAGAATTTGGATGAAGTCCTGTTCTCAAGATAATGTCAAACACATTATTTTTCAAGATAAAGGCATGTGTCAGGCTAAATAAGATTTTTTTTTTAATACACAGTTACACCTGCTACATAGTAACACCTACTACGAAGTCGAAGAAAAAATACTTTGATGCTGCATTATTGGCAAAATGTAATGGGATTATACTTAGCTTTCTTTAGGTCTTCCTACCCACGAGATTCCCTCTTTTCCTTTGCTTTGCCTACAAAACATGTATTTGTTTTGCATACAGGGGGCACAGATCATTGTTTTTCCTGAAGATGGAATCCATGGCTTCAACTTCACCAGAAGCTCCATTTATCCTTACTTAGATTTCGTTCTGCATTCGCACTCTGGGAAGTGGAATCCATGCAGAGAGCCTTATTTGTTCAATGACACAGAGGTAAACATAGGAGTGATTGATGTCTGCAGGGGTGGAATAACTAAGTGCTAGGTTTGTGCTCCAGGTGGGAAACAGCTCTAGTTGTTTTGCTTAAGCAAAGTAAGCAAGAGGTTTAACAACTGGTAGTACCAGATTCTGTTTCCATGGATGCTCAGGTTATGCTGGTTTCATTCTGTTTAGATACATACACACAAGGAGATTAGCTTTTGTATGAGCCATCTGGATTTGTCATCTCCTCCTCCCCAACCTCTGAAATGATAATTACTCTTCTAGTAAGAGGCGTTGTGTGTGATTTTATTTTGAACAACATTGTTTTATATAAAACAGCAGAGTAGTATCTTCGCTTTTGGTGCATTCTCATTACTTGGCTTTAATGACTTGATGACATCATAACATTCTGACTTAGTGGTCGGGATGTGTGTGTGTGTGTGTGAAATGATTAGCACAAGTAATAGGACTTGATCTGCTACAATGTAATAGAAATCACAGCTTGACAAAGACCAAGTGTGATTATGTAAGATGTGACTTCCATGTTGCAAAAATGGTATTTTCATTGACTGTTCTGGACCCAAACTGAAAATAACCGTGCTTAGTAATACAGACTGTTAATTCTTATTAACCTTACAGTAGCCAATATAATGAAAGAAGTCAGGCATGTACCTACTAAGCAGGATTTGTGTGCTAACATGAATCTCAGTTGTAAGCGATTTTGGCCTATGAATCTTTACTACCCATGATCACAGCCAAGAAGGCAAGAAGCTGGTTTGCCAGTCAGACCCTGTCTGGAGATTGCAGTACTGGCAGTCTTGGGTATAGTGCTCTGTGATACGGAAGACATATCCCAATAATACTGTGGTCTGTAACATCTTGTATTTCCTTTCTGTAACTATGCAAAGTCTGTTCATTTACATCTCTGCTTCTGTAAGTGTAGCTAGTAATCGCTCTTTAAAAATTTATAGTAAAAACATCCAGTTACAGGAACAAGACATCACAGTTGCAAATGATCCCTATTAGAAGTTCTAAAGGCACGCACAGATCAGTTGTGCTGCCTTGGCAAAGCTTTCAGTTGACCTGTGGTGTTTTAAAGCCATCGGTGCTCCTACAACTCAGAAGTTTCTGCAAATTAACAACCTTGAAATAGAGAGATTTTATTTACTTACGTCTCAGGAAATGAAACCCAGATATTTTTTTCAGTTCTATTTTAAAATTAATATCCAAAATACTTTTCTGTCTCCAAAGCTATTGGTCCCAGTAACTTTTGTCACAAAATCATTGATGTTTTCAAATTTTATAGGTATGGCCAAAGATGTTCAATTTTGAACACAGTTGAAAGTAATAATTTGAAAAGTATTAAATAGGTCATAGCTGTTTAAGTAGAACTTATTCCTCCATATTCTGAAGTTACATTTCTCCATACTGTTTTCCAGGTTATTCAGCGTCTGAGCTGCATGGCACTGAAGAACAAAATATTCCTTGTGGCAAACTTAGGAACTAAGCAGCCCTGTGAACACACTGATCCTCACTGCCCACCTGATGGAAGGTACCAGTTCAACACCAACGTGGCGTTCGATGATGACGGTACGTTGGTAGCCACGTATCGCAAACACAACCTGTATTTCGAATACGCTTTTGATACCCCTCCAGAGCCTGACTACAAACACTTCGATACCCCTTTTGCTGGCAAGTTTGGCATGTTCACTTGCTTCGATATACTCTTTTTTGAGCCTGCAGTGAACCTCATCAGACAATACAATTTGAAACAAATTGTATATCCAACTGCCTGGATGAACCAGCTCCCGCTCTTGTCTGCTGTAGAATTTCAACAAGGTTTTGCAACAGCTTTCAATGTCAATATTTTAGCAGCTAATATCCACCACCCTACCTTAGGCATGACAGGGAGTGGCATATACACTCCAGTCAAATCCTTCATATACCACAACATGGAAAGTTATGGTGGCAAGCTCATAGTAGCAGAAATTCCTGTGATTACCACGGATCATGAAACCAATGTGGAGAGTAATGAAAGATTCAGAGAGAACTTACATGACTCATGCAGGACTTTTACGAGCACCTCGCTGGATGATCAAGTTTGCTTTAAGGAGCAAGAAGAGACTCCTGGCAGAGTATCTGAAAAAGGAAATGTACAGTTACCTCCCCCATTTTATGCAGAAATGATGTATGACAACTTTACTTTCGTTCCTGTATGGGGGGAAAAAGGAGAGCTCCAGGTTTGTGCCAATACCCTTTGTTGTTACTTAAATTATCGGAGAGCTGTTTTAACTGATGAATTATATGCTTTGGGAGTTTTTGATGGGCTCCATACAGTGCATGGCACATACTATGTCCAGGCCTGTGCGTTAGTGAAGTGTGGTGGTCTCAGCTTTAGCACTTGTGGACAGGAGGTTACAGATGCCGCTGCTCTGATAGATTTCCAGCTATGGGGAAATATGAGTACCCCGTACATCTTTCCTTTGCTGCTGACATCTGGTATTACCTTGGACTTTGCTGATCACATGGGCTGGAAAAACAACCACTATTTCATGAGCAAAAATAGAACATCTTCTGGCCTGCTGACAGCTGCTCTGTATGGACGATGGTATGAAAAGGACTAGCACAGATATTTGAGTCAGGAACCTACTGCCCGTATGTTCAGAGTATTTATCTTAATAAAGAAGTTGTTGAACATCCATACTTCCTAGAGGTCCAGGTGTGTTTGTTACATGACTCACTGATTAGGTTCCACATTTGAAATGATAAGCAAAGCACCCTAAGAAGCTGTAAGTACAGTCTGTACTGTGGTAGCTTATGTCTTACCAGAAGGGAAACAACTGTGTTCCAAAGATAAAGGCTTGCTGTAATTTGGTGAGATGTTTTATACTGGGAAAATGACTCACTTCAACTGAATTTGTTCTTTTAAATTTAATCCTTTGGTTTTTTGGCGTTCTGGCTTGGAGTACGGAAATGAATGGAATGGAAAACTATTGCAAGAGAGAAAAAGAAAAATAAAGGGATGGAAGACACAAATACTGCACATGACATGCATGAAAATATGTAGGTATACATACATATATCTTGTATGTGCTGAGGTTCTGGTTTCTGGTTAGGGTGCCATGATTTTTTTTTTCTTAGAGTCAAGAACTCCCAGCTGAACTCACCTTTTTTTTCATATGCTTTTAGCAGTATCTGAATGTTACAGTTGTAAACATCTACACAGTACCTAATCTGGGGAGGAGGGTATCAAATGAGCATGAAAAACAAGACTGCAGTAAGACACAATTCCCTAGAAATTATGTTTACAGAAAACATTTGCAATGAATATCAACAACATGTTATGTACTGTTTGAGTACTTTAACTTTCCCTGTTTAAAAGAGATGTGGGTATTTTAAGTGTGTTTTGACTTTAAGACATCTTAGCCATTGTTTATGAATTTATTCTAGAGGAGTTATGACTAGCACATAACGAACTGAGGGACAGCAAGGCTTTTACATCAGTGCTTCATGTACCAGATGGCAGGTTCGTGCTGCTGAGTGAGGAAAACACACCTTTCTTTCCAGAGCAATAACCAAATAAAGTGCTATAACTGTTCTACTGCAGTGAAGAAGCTGGCAAGAGAATATTGAAAGGATATTAATTTGGGGTCAAATTCAGACAAGTTAATGCATTCTCAAGCATTATAATTGTATGTGGTCTTATTGGCTGTTATGACTTCATCTGCTAATAGTTGTTGAGTAATGGAATAAACACAACTGTTCCTTTGGTCCAGTCCTTGTGTTCTAGTTGCTCTGACTGTTAGTCAGGCCAAGAGGAGCAGAGCACTAACAGGAGACCTGTGAGTCTCCATTTTGGTGGTCTGAGTAGGTTCAAACTCAAATCACTATGGCAGCTAAAAGTATGCGTGCCGAGAGGTGCTCCATCAGCTCCTGCTTTGAATGAACTTTCTGGTTTCAGAAAGCAAAACAACTGGAAAATTGCAGAATTTCTACTTCAAGTTTTGTTAAATGTTTACAAAGAATTATCATATAAATGGTAATGATCGGGGGGGTGTATCACACCTTCCTTCTCCAACCTGTATCACGGTGAGTCAGGCCCTGGTTGAACACAACTTTGATACAGAAGCACAATAGGTTTGTTTATCCTGCAGCATATATTGGACAGATATATGGAGTGGGGAATGCCTATGTCTCATCAGGCATAAACTTGCTGATATAAAAGTAGGCTGTTCCACCACAAGGTTATTAAAAATCATTAATTGTTTGGCACCCATAGTGGTGTTCTTGCTGAAGGCTGCACAAATTTCAGCATGTATAAAGTAGAAAAGCATTTGCAGTGTTTACTCGTTCTTCGGGTTCTACTACCACACAAGCAAGTCTGAAAGAATTGAACAGTGAACAACTGGAGATTTCAGGACCCTCTGCTTTGGAGGCTGAAAAACATGCAGCTTTGTGCACTAAAATACTCTTTGGGATTTAGTTCCAAAGCAGACCATTATCACAGTAAGGCTAAACAAGTAAATAGCATTACACATATTTCCTATGCTTAAGGAAAGAAAAAGTATTTATCTGTGAAATACTTACAAACTGTGTCCCACAGAGCTGTTCTAACTTTGGGTATGTTAAAACTGATAGAAAACAAGACCTTCTGGCCTTGCTGTTTGCATGGGACATGTTTCTCTGTCCCCTCCCTGAGAACAGCAGGCATTAAGTATTAGGGTATGTTCTAATACCTTGTTCCCTTCACCCCAAAAAAGCAGCCTTTAGCAAAGGAAAAGGTTGAACAGACAGTATCAGACACAATGGATTACCAGTGATTATCTACTCCCCCACCCACCCTGATCTGATTAACAGCAGACGTATCCATCCTGAAATGGGGTGACCAGGCAGTAACCTACGATGCTCACTACCACACATCAGTGGCTTTCAGAAGTCTGTGCTGGAGCAGCAATCCCAGCACTGTCCTGTTCCCAAACAACCCTGTATTCACGTGAGTGAAGCTACTCACCACTTACTGAGGAGGTGTGAGAAGTCTTCAGCAAGACTGACATTCACACTCGTAACATATTGTAATGCAACCTATCTTCTAATATTTTTTCAGGGGACATAAACAGTTCTATTAATGCTTTCTGAACCATTTCTGCCAGGCAGTGGAACAAAACTGAACCAGAACACGAGGATCTTTTGACACATGGGAAGTACTGCTGAAGCCTAGGACAGCTTTAAATCACTTGGTCTGTCAACTAAAGTGAAATTAGGATTTGGAAATTTGTACTGACACCAAAGGAATATCCTTTCTGAGACAGACAGCAGGGGATGGTGTCTTTAAGGGGCCTTGACACTGCTCCTGGGAAGGGAAAGACAACCATAGAAACTGTCTGTCCAGGCAGGTAACAGCATGCAACAAGTCAGAGGTGTTGGAGGGTTCCTCATAGGGGATCTGCTGTTTCAGGATTCACAGTGAATTTTCCAGGTGGATGTGGGGATACTCCGCTTACAGTGAGAGAAAACACTGGAAAGCACACCAAAACAACGGTGGACAAACAGGACCTCAGAGTTAAGTTATCAAGAGGGATGTGAACAGGCTCAGGAATTGGTGACAGACTGGTACAATCTGTTCACAATCCCAAGTGGGCATAAGCTCCTTTAGGTACATCTTGACAAGTGAAGTGAAACCCCCAAATATGCGTTAAGTTGAAGTGAGTGCTATCACTCCAAGTTTTTAATAAGTNACACCAAAACAACAGTTGGCAAACAGGACCTCAGAGTTATCAAGAGGGATGTGAACAGGCTCAGGAATTGGTGACAGACTGGTACAATCTGTTCACAATCCCAAGTGGGCATAAGCTCCTTTAGGTACATCTTGACAAGTGAAGTGAAACCCCCAAATATGCGTAAGTTGAAGTGAGTGCTATCACTCCAAGTTTTTAATAAGTCAACAGCAGTGGAAATACTTCAGTCACCGTGCTCTCCTTTCTCCCTGCCCTGGGAGAGCAGGTGAGGCCAACACGGGTCAGAACCCAGAGACAATAATGGTACCCATGGGTCAGAACCCAGAGACAATAATGGTAGAGCAGATGAACTCTTGGTAGAAGACATTAGAAAGGCAGAATTCAGTAAGACAATAATAGATGCTAAGATTTTTAGAGAAAACTATGCAGGCAGCTTCAGTAACAAAGTTTGGCAAGGGACAGAAAATACATGACAGAATAGGACATGAAACATTAAGGCATCTAATCTATTCTTTTAACATAAAAGAACACCTAAGACCTCAGCCTTAAGCTTTCAGAACTAAGTCAGCTCCCAGGTACAATGAGAAAACCTGCACGACTGTCATTTGACAAGACTTGAAAGCAGGTTTTGTTTTGTTCTGTTGTAAATCTGACCAGCGATAGTTCGAGCTGCTTCTGTTGCAATTTTAATGAAAAAGAGAATGTAAGGTGTTTTTTTCCTCTTTAAATATTTAGTGACACTATCAATATGAAGACAGCTTGAAAGGCTCTTTAGGCTCTCTATTATTCAACTATGTTTACAGTTACATGGTGAAAAACCGCAAGATACCTTTCCCAACCTCAGCTTGAAAAATGCCAAAGAGGTTCCATGGAAGGGAGGGAGCTTATTTTATCCTAACATAAAATAACAAACGGCACACCAGGGAAGCATGGATAATTTAGATACTGCTTTATTTGAGGACAAATACAATGCTAAAGAAATTGGGCTAACAGGTTGGAAATAGCTGCAAGAAATCTTCAAGTACCGCAAGGAGGGACACTCATCTTCTTCCCCTGTCAGGAATGTTCAGTTGCGAGATGAGTTGTAGAAATTGAAAATTTTAGTCGCACTTGCAACTAATTTTCCCCCTGGAAAAGGAAACTGAAACACTCGTCATCTTCCTGGGCTCCAGGCGGCTGAACAACTTAACAAAATGCTCTTTCTGAGGCTGCCATTTCAGACCATTTTTCTCTCAGTAGGTCTGAGAGGACACACAGATCAGACTGGGGGCCTGGGTGACACTCACAGTGTCCAGTCAGGCATTTGCCTCTCCTGTTAAGCAGTAAAACAAAGGGATTTTGTAATAAGGCTTACAGATCATCATAAACATAATACTAGTATTTTTCTTACAAATAGCCAGTTATTTCATCATTTCAGATTAATGCACAGCGATACCTTTGCAGTTAACATTCTTCAAAACATACACATATTACAGTGAGGACTCCAGAAAAAGCCAATGCTATCAGCTAACAAAGAGGCCTCCACTGCATCTCTTCACATTTCATGGAATCATAGAATATCCTGAGTTGGAAGGGACCCACAAAGATCATTGAAGTCCAACTCCTGGCCCTGCACATGATCACCCCAAGAATCAGACCACATTCCTGAGAGCTCTTAAGACCTCAGGTTTCAGTCTGTAAAGTCTGGAGACCTATGTTTTATAAATTCTTATCTTGTCCAATTTACAGTCACAGCTACACACTTACATTCAAACAAGCTTTTTCAACCTAATTGGAATTCTTCTCCAACTGTCCTGTCAACTTCTGCAGTGTATTAAAGGATTATAAGGAAGTCATCACAAATCATTGAGATTACTATAAGAGGGAGTAACTACCTATCTTGGATTTAAGGATTTATTTTGACCAACTTTAAGAATTTAAATCCTTTTTCCCGATATGAAAATGAATTTTGCTGAGATTAAATCCAGATCTGTGGAGGTAGTGTTAAAAGTTTAAACTACTCATTAAGAGATTAATAAAGGCTCTTCTCTCCAACGTTATTAGTCTGATTCCAACCAGGACAGGATTATCAGGAATTACTGTCATCAGGAATCAGTGCTTTTTAACCAGAAGTGCCATGGCATTTCCTTTTGGAAGTCGATATGTATCATCAGCAGAGGCCCAGAACAAAGTGCTGGGAGATGAGGAGAGTCCTCCTGCTGCTCCTGCAGCTGGAGCCACGGAAGCCTGTGGAGCTTCACCCACCCTGTGCTCCACTGAGTCAAAGAGCACAGCCTCCAGTTCTCTAGAACTGCTGTTTCCATAAACACTTGCCCTTTTTTTCAAGATGTGAACTTCACTGATCCAAACATGGAATTGAGTCATATGGGCTCCCTGGAGACAAAGTGTTTAAAATGTCCCATGATTATGACAAACTTCTCACAAATAAATGCTAACCAGTTCTTTGTGCAGTATTCACTGTTGCTTACAATCTTTCTATAGGATGATCCTCTTACCCACCTACTGCATGATCAACAGAAAGGTCATAACATTATTTTTTTTTTTTTGTATAAGAGAAGCTGAGTTACCAAAATAGTTGTTATCTCCAACCAACTGCATTTAATGAACATTCTCTTAATTTTTTTGTAATCTAGAATGTAAATAGAGCATGTTATTCTGGATTACTACAGTAGTTGTCTTTAAATGCACAAGATATCTGGGCAAAGGAAGGCTAATTCCTCTCAAAACCATAATTAATTTGGTTGAAGAATCTATAAACATTATCTCACGCTTTCTTTTAGTCACCTTCCCCATTGAAGTGGCAACAGCTTTGGCAACAGCTTTGGTATCTTCAGTGCCCTTTTTGTAGATGTCAAAAGGAGCAAAACTTTGGATTTAAATATTAATTTTTTTTCAACCAAACATTTGTTAATTCTTTAGCCTGGTAGCTGAAACCAGGACATAGACAATTCAGAATTCTGAACAAAATATACAAACACAAAAAACCCCAAAACAACTGCAACCAAAATCTAAGTTTAAAAAGTGCTTGACAAGGAAATACAAAGCAGGAGACACAGAAGTCAGGATTTTATAAGGAATTACAAGACAGTAGGGTTCCTCTCGGGCATGTGTGTGGGGGCAAGACAGACTGATTCCTTTTTGCATTTATGCTGCAACACAGCACTCTAAAAGTAACAGCTCAGCCTATGAGGTTAATACTAACTGACTTGGCATTTTCATCTGCAGAGCATTTATCCTGAGAACTGAAAAACCCATAAAACATCCCAGAAGTCAGGATATACAGAGAGCTGAGCAGAGCCAGCTGTCCTCGTTCCTGGAGTCCGTCTGTTTTTTTTTTTTTTCCTCCAGGACAAAAAGAGTTTATTTTATTCTGATATATTGCTTTACTCGTCCAGCCAAGGCTCACTGTTCTCCCTTGGTGAAAATCCAAGAGATTGTTTGGATAAAGGCTGTAAGAATAACTGTCCCATATTTGTACAAAATAAGCAGGATTTCTTTTAGAAAAATGGAGGCTCCAAAATAATTTTCTGGAAATGAACATGACTCCAACTGAGGTATGAACACTTCTTTTTTTTTTACCCCCTCACCAGCCACCAACAGCATTATTTGCTTTTCAGAAACAAGGAACCTGTTGTTCCTTGACCTCTCATTAAGAAAGTGGTCTCTGACGACAGTAGCATGGTCTTTAAACAAATCACATTCCATTTTTGGAATTACACCATTTTATGATAATAGTCTCAATTATCACTTACAAGGCACAATTACTGTCCTACCCATACGGCCAGGTAGTAATGAAGTTGTTTGTTTGTTTTAACAATACAGGCAAATTGCAATCTACAGGCTGAGTAAATTGTAGTGATGAGATAGATAAGATACAAAACCATGTAATTATGAATTCCTAAATGGTCTTAACAATTTGCAGTAAAAAAAAGACAGATATTTAGCTCTAAAAGTTCACAAAACCTAACTTAAAAATAATGCAATTTTATACAGAGAAATGGTTTTCTTCCTCAGGAGGTGAGTAGCAATGAAATGAAAAAAAGGCACAATTTCTGATTGACATTAAGGAAACAAACATGTTCAACAGCACTGTTTCCTGCATTTCCCTGTACTCCATATCAAAACCTTTAATAAATAAACCAGTGCCATCAGAGCTTTCTCTCCTCGAGACACACAGTGGACACGAACAGCTCAGCCTCTACTGCACTGCTAATTACCCAGTAAGACTGGGGTGTCCCCTCCTATGAAGTGCCCTATGGCTACAGACACCACACGCTGAGGTAACGGGTCATCTTGGAGTCAGAGGTCAGCACAGATAATACAGACCTAATAATATCATCTTCTCACAGTGCCTTCGAATCAACAAAATTCAGACAGTTTCAAGAACAGAAACATGCAACTGTTACCTTTTAAATAACAGACACACTGCTTGGTGTTCTCATTCAGATTTCCCACAAGCATATGAGGAAAAAAATGGGTCCATTCTGCTTCAGCCTTTGCATTTAAATAGTTACAGTGAATCTCAAGACAGGCCAATATGGATCTTCTGAGTGCTGCCTGCATGCCCAGCTGAGGCACGTACATCACTGCCACACAGCCACACACGTGAGATTCAGAGGGAGGAAAGCACAGAAATCACGACGTCCCTGAAGTCATCTAATTCTGCTCACAGATAAACATATTGCATATACAAACAATGAACACAGCCACAAATGGTTAAGAAAGTAATAATTAAAAGGAAGCCTAAAGGAATAATGAAGTAATGTAACATTTAAAATTACTTTAAATAGCTCACCTTCCTTTAGAATTAAAATGCTGGCAAAGCCTTTGTGAAGTAGATTTTACCCATTCTAACATTTCGACAAGAGACTTTGTCATTAATGCTTAGTACATACAAATAAATTATTCATTAGTAGAACTCAATTTTGGGTTTTATTATACTCTGTAAAATATACAGGATTCTTGAAGTACTGAAAGAGTGCAGGTAAATACAGTATTCAAGCAGTCACTATTTCTATGTACATGCTCATTAATTCTTCAAAAACCCCACAAAATTATCAAATAGATCAAAATATCGTCCCATGTATGCACACTATGTTCAGAAAAGCAGCTGTAATTTACAAAGATTTCCAGTTTCACAATACAAAAAAAAAAAAAAAAGGATAAAAATGAAATTGGAATCAGTTTGTAGTAATTTATTTGTACTTTGCCAGGACATGCAAGGATTCCTTGCATGTACATAGACAAATTCACTTGAAAAGTAACAGTTATAGTTAAAGCAGAGCCAAATAAAGTAAATATTCATATTCAACAGACAAAACTTCAGCTTACTTATGTCAGTTTTTCATTCTTCAGGCAATTAAAAAGAACAGAGTAGTCTGTTATAAATTAAAAAAAAAAAATATTTGGGCAAGTCTGAACTACGTTAAGGGACCTGTTTCTGCTGTTTATTTTCTAAATGGAGCACAACAAAGATACACAGCTCTTCCCACAGACCAGACACTGTACTTTTTTCTCTAATAGGGAAATATACTTTTAAATTCACCTCCCCCACACTTTGTAACTCTGGCATTAAAAAAAAAAAGGTGATAGGGATATACAATTTTAATCTTACATACGAATTTATGATGTAAGGAAGTGGATAAATTATTGAAAAGAACTCTCAGTCACAACAGGGTTATCAAGACATTTCAATTAATGTTACGCAGTTTCATAGTTTCCAAGTTACTCGTGTATTTTTAAATTAACAAAAATCTCAATCCAAAACCCAAGTTAAAAAAACCCTAAAACTGTGCAACAATTACTGCTTCCCACTTCCCTCCCCCACCTCCCACCCCTTCCCTTGTTTATTACACTGTACATTTTTCACCCTGACTTCACCTTGTTAGCTGGTTTAACTTCAGTATTATAAAAGTATGACAAGATCATTTTCATTTCATCTAAATGAAAAAGAAAATAAAACTTAAAAGTACATCTGCTTTCTTTCATGGTACATTTAATAGTGTCGGAAGGCTTTCAGAGAATTAAAAAAAATAAAATTCAACATTTAAACCCAAATCTAAGCTTCTTTTCCAGAAGTAATCAAGGTTTGGTTGAAACAACTTCTCAAATAACCTATTCCAGTTTTCACAAAAATTTATTTAATTAAAAAAATCTTTAAGTTATTTGGTCCTTTGGCAATTTGCAGCACAAACAATGCCTACTGTACCAAACTCATTTATTGCCTTCAAAATGGTTTTAGTTTTATTGAGAATATTTAAATCTAGCATCCTTGGTGTTGAACAATAGTGTTGTTCATTTACATCAAGTCGGGTGCCCAGTCTGCAGGAATTACTCCCGGCACCAGAAACAGAATGGTATTAATACAGTTAAATAAAACAGTTTTGACATTCTTTTTTTTTTTTTTTTTGCCATGGATTCCAAGTACTTATTCGAGAATTCATGCTTCTTCTGCAAAATACGCTCTTAAAAAATCTTCCTAGAGTCTCACAGATTTTCTTTTTATGCAACCACAATAAAAACATCTTCTCAAAGGTCTGTCCTCTTTCTGTATTCAAATACCATCAGCTTTCCGATAGCACAAGGCTGACCTTCCAGTGTGAGGGTTCACTCCTCAGACCAACAAAAAGTAGCTTCTAGTATGTCTCAGAATCTGAGTCATTGAGCTCGTCGTCTTCTGTATACGGATAGCCACCTTCCCTGCCAATGTTGTTGAAAGTACAGTAAGAGCTGTGGTCACTCCTCATGATTGGCAAGGAATCAAAGGTGACAGTTTTTGAGGTGTTGGTGTAATGATTAATGGCATTGAAGGTAAGGGCAGGTAATGTGCTGCTTGATGAAACAGGCATCATGGTGGCCAGAATGAGAGCCAGGCAATCGGCCACATCCTTGTTGGGCGCGCAGGCCAAAGCCGGTGTGTAACCTAGGAAGTCAAGAAAAAGCAAAACCCTCATTTAAAACAAAGACAATGCAAAAATTTCTCCAAGATCATATCATCTTTCAGGTGCAAAAGTATTTTATATTGTTTAGTTCCACACTGTTTAAAAATAAAAAAATTTAATGCGTTATCAATTAGGATTTTTAAATTTCTGGTTACAAAAACGAGCTTGAAGTTAACGGGCTTTGCAACAAAGATACAATTGTTTTGTTAAGCACAATTAGATACTTTAGGCCAGCAAGAAAAGCCTGGATTTGAAAGCGGTAAGGAAGTCACCTGGCTGAGGAGAGACAAGTAATGCCAGCCAACAGTGGGTGAAGGCATTCACCAAAGAGCCACTGCAGAAACCAGAGCTCATCGTGTAAAATGTTTCTTCATCCAGAAGCTTCCACCACAGCTGCTCGTCACAGACAGTTAATTTAATAACACTGCCTTATCTCAGTAACAAGCTGGCTAAAGCAGCAGGGACAGTTAATTGAAAAGGCAGAGTATACACTGTCAATTAACCTATACTTTATTACAATACACAGTAATGTAAACTATAAAGCCAAAGCCTAACTTTATTTTGCAGGACATCAATTAAGAAATTCACAGAAGTCTGAGGAAATGCCAGCTGGGTTAGCAGACTAGGACATGCAGAGACACCTCTTGGTTGCCCAACTGGCCCAGACAAACTACTGTGACAACCCTGAAATGCAAGAGGTCTCAGGCCATGGAATGACCTGCAGTGACATCTCTTCTGGGTAACCATGGCTCTAATAATCCTCAATACTGCTCTTTCTGCAGCTTCCTCCTTTCCCTATATACTTGCCTCTACTCATTCAATGTCAAGAACACCACTTCAAATTCCCCTCAGTGGAGATCCGTGCATTGCTTCTGTCTCAGGCTTAACCATTCAGCACGGCACCTGAGGGTAAGTTCTGGCACAGGTCTCAGGTGTATCTACAGCACGAGGCACCCCACTTGGTGGTGACACTGGCAGCTCTAGAAGCAGGGCAGTCATGTATGTACAACCACAGATCACAGCTTATTCTCCTGAGAAGAGTAGGACAAGTTCCCTCTCCCTGGCTCCACCCAGCAGCGTGTGCCCAGATCCCCCTGCAGCATCTCCCACTGCGTGCGACAGACAAGCCCACAATGAGCTCAAAAGGAAGACGCATGTTCAGGTATGTGTGGGAGTCTGAAGTCCTGTGCGTTACCCCCAGTCCACAACTTAAAGGTGTACAACGTCCAAGTAAAAAGCACACAAGTAATTTTAATTAATAGATGGCTTTAAAAGCAAAGTGCATGATGGACTTCTATCCAGACCTTAGGAAGGCATGGAAAACAAGGCAATGCCTGTTCTACCAACAAATGTTTCAACTACTAAGGAACCATCTTTATTGTAGAAGTAGATCCAGGTCAGGTTTTAGGATAAAGCTCGGGAGCAGTTATTATATTATACAATTGCACGTAAGTTTTAAAGAAGTAGGCACATTAAAAAAAATAATTGTAGCTAGAAATTCAGAAAACAGCAAGCAGGGGAGAGTCTTGCAGTTGAACTATTATTTGCTCAGGACAGACCTTGTGCTTGATGCTTGGAACAGAGCAAGACAACAGTCCCTGCCCAAAGGAGCATACAATCCAAGGAAACACAGATAATTCAAGCACAAAACGCACCAGCTGACCATGCGATAGGGCCGTACAGAAGTGCAGCGCAGCAGATGTTTTCATTGTTAGTAAGGTACCACAGCACTTAAACAGCTCAGAGTTAACAGTGACAGTCTGCAGAAGAGATACATTTTGAGAGGATTCAGAAGCAAGGGCCAGAGCTTGCCACACTTGGATGAAGACTGCATTTCAGGCATGTAAGGCAGAACAGAAGGCTCAGAACTGATACTCAGATGCACACCATTTAATATCTACCATTGCTGGAGGTTGTATGAAGGTAAGATGACACAAAAAAATAAGTTTATTCCAGTTGATCATATTAAACACCATTTCTTTCCCTAATGTAACTTGATAATAGTTTAAAGAAGAAAAACAAGCAGTCATCTGCTACCTTTTGGCTTCTTTTTGTTTGGCTCCCTCCCTCCCTTTTAATGACTGCTAAGATTTTGAATACTCATACTTATGTCCCTTCTGGAACAGAGCATCCCAGTTTATCATAAAAAAGGCCAATGTAAAGATCAAACAGAACACTTGCTTTTGTTACAAGTTCTTTGTTCTCTAAAAACTGTGTTTATATTAATATTCAATTACAGGTCTTAAGCTCCTGGCTTTCATAAGCAGGAATGAAATATCACAGTTTTATTCTTGCCTTACACATAGCTTGCACCATGAAAGACTGACACCTGTGTCCTCTACCACTTTATTTTGGCCTATATTAATTTAAATTTATAAGAACAAATTATATTTTTATGTCATTTAAATGTAAAATGATCATTCACATGTCAGGGCAACAACAGCTATAAATACTTAAATTTTCTTTTAAGAATATGTTGGTAAGCATACCGACTCCACCGAAATACTCCTACTTGATTCTGGTATAATGTTCCCCATATTCTGTACTTGTTGTACCTGCATAAGCCTTCACAAAATGACAAAATTACTATCTTCATTTGTAGATAGGACAATAGAAGCAGAGTGAGCTGAGGCAGCCTCCTTACACAAGAGAAAACAGAGCCTGCGTGACAGATCCTGAATTAAGACTAGGGCTCCCCCTCCCCAAACACAGAGCTGCCCCCTACCCTGGGGCTTGAAAGTTTCCATGAAGGCACATACAGGAAAATCAGAGGCTTATTAATGCAGTCAGTGCAACAAGAGTTCCCAAGAAAAACCCAAGGAAGTGTTACACTGGAAAAGATATGAGAGTCTGAGGCAAGAGTCATCTTGTAAGCACTCACAGAAAAATTCCTTCCAGAAAACTGGAACTCCAATATAAACTAGAATACAATGCTTGGAAAAGAACTAGACAAAAACAGACAACAAAAAACCCAACACCCAGAAAACCCCAAGCAACCCAGAACAAAACAAAACACACCCCCCCTTTTTTTAGAAAGCTTGAAAGGCCAGCAATAACTGTAATGATGAATCTAGAAAGAGAAACCTCCATACTATGGAGTCTCCAGAGAACGGCTCTTCTCACTGCTGTGGTGCACACGCATATGACAAACAGAGGACAGACTATACCAGGAAATATAGCTAGCCTAGAAAGTTAAATAGTCGGGGAAAAACCCACTACAGAACAAAAAAAACCTGAAAAGTTGGTTGAGTGACCCAAAGTAAAACTTCACATGGGGTCAAATGAAAGAAAAAGCTAGTAATTTCTTTTAAGACAGGTAAACTTACATAAATAATTTCAAATTCAACAGTATTTTGCAGATGCAAGTGATCTCAGTTTCATCATGACTGGTGTGGAAATATGGGAAAAGAACTGAAAGATGTGAGTAAGAACTGATACAGAACTGAGAATGAAGCCTCAACACGACTGCTTTTGGGAAATATACTGGATAGTGAATTTATTTTTCGGTTGCATTTACTCTTTTAAGAACCAAGAGGATTAATTTTTTCCACTGACATTAGTTATTAAAGCAACGTGATCTCACCACACCAAAAAAAAGCAATGTGACTTCAAATGTAGAGTTTTAAATATCTTATAAATTATTTATAAACTGAAATGGTGGTAATTGGAGAGACACAAAGCTCATATTTTTCAACAATGATCTATATAGCTCAGATCCAGCAGCAGAGGACTCAATTTCTACAGCTGTAGATACAAATAGAGACTGCTTGCAAAAAGTCAGTGCAGCTTTTACAGAAAGGCACAATTTCAAAGGCAAAAAGTGGATCATCACTCTGTAACAACAAAGGTCCTGCTGGTTACATGTTTCATATATCAAGACACTCTTCCATGTAGAACACTGAAACTTTCTAAAATTAAAACTAAACAACAATTTAATCTAATTCTATCTTAAATGCCAAACTTGTGTGGCAGATCTCTGAACTTATCCGGACTATGCTAAAGTAAGAGAATGTCAGTGTTGTGATCCAAAATATTCCAGTGCCTACTTCTTCAGTCAGAAAAAGAATTCCTGGTGAATATTCTCAAGGCTGCTTAAAATTTTATAAACAAAGCAACTGCTAATAGAAAGAAAAGAACCACAGTGAAAAAAAGGTAACACTCAGTTACTTTAAAATTTAAAATACGGACAGAATTAAAAAGAAGATTTTTAGATTCCCAAGCTGCCAGAGAACTTTGACACGAATGTTTTTCCTCTGTTATGTCAAAGGTCCAAGGGATCTTTGTCTTACAAGGGACTGGCTGGTTGCACATCAGAAGCCCACAAAACTGCAAACTTCTCCAGTCAGCGTACATGTGATAAGAAACAGAAATAAAAAGACATATTTTCCAATCTTTTACTTTCAAGAAGTTTTATTTAGCAGTTACCCTTGTCCCCTAATTTAGGCAAGCACTGATCTTTAAGTCACTCACGTGACTTCACGCAGTGTATTCTGAGAAACGCACAGAGAAAGTCACAGCGAACATTAAGGGAGGAAAAACTTTCCAAAGTGGAAATATAATTAGAACTATTAATTAGGCACATGCCTTCTGGGATGAAAACCACAAAGGAAACAAACAAAAAACCCAACAAAAACCAATCCACTCCCCAGTCTCAGCTACGGCTTTCATTTAAGACACACTGGGGTATGGCATAAGAGATGGAGCTCCTACACTGCTAAAAGCACCGTTTCTGAGGACCACAGATGTCTTACATGAAAATACGCAAGTTAGTCAGTAGATCTAATTTTCTTTTGTTTTTAAAAGGTGTATGATTTATTCTCATGATAAAACAGTTAATTTTTCTTAATTCCATGTGCCAAAAAACTCCAAAAAGCCAGAAGCTTGAGACCAGTAACTGAGTGCTGTTAATCATACTTGATACTTGCTTTTAAAAGCTAACCCTGTCACCCTAGTGACAAAATGAACAGCAATTCAATCCAGCTTCTTAACAGCTGAGAGTTGTATTTTACTTTGAACATGATTTGAACATGATTTTCTGACCATTTTCCGTATGCCAAAGCCAGTGCATTTCTAGGTGCATCATAAAACTACATTTACAGTGCATCATAAAACTACAAATGCAAACCAAACACTTCTAGGTCATGACCTGCATAGTTCCGGAAAGTTTTCACTATCCTTACACTTCTGCTGCTTTGCTAAAATGATCCATCATCAATGCATTTTCTTCTTTGGAGGACCTACTGCAAGGTTCATACGAAGTTTCCACAGAGTTATTGCTTTTCAGGGAGTTGAGTTTAGAACCACAGTTCCTTACGGGGAAACAAAGTTAAATTTTTCTTACCATTTTCATCTACAGCAAGTACACTTGCTCCCTTCCCTAAAAGCTCTTGAACTACAACCGTTAGTCCATTTCGAGCAGCAACATGCAGAGGTCTGTGAAGACAAGCAAACTCATATATAAACCTTAGAACAAGTTATTAAGTAAGATAGGTAGCTTGCATCTAGTTAGATGCAGTACTTACACTCCTATGTTATTCACACATCATATAATAT
Organism: Oxyruncus cristatus; assembly: GCA_013399855.1. Classification (NCBI taxonomy): domain Eukaryota; kingdom Metazoa; phylum Chordata; class Aves; order Passeriformes; family Cotingidae; genus Oxyruncus; species Oxyruncus cristatus. The sequence goes on along the minus strand of VXAY01001462.1, from coordinate 1,265,176 downwards.
CTTAGATATAATAATTAAGATGGGAAAAGCAGTTGATCTCTTTTCTTATTGCAAAGAAACTACAATACCCATTGTGAACTTTCTTCTTTTTATGTCAGCACACAGCGAGGAAGCAGTTGCTAGTGAAGACCTGCCTGCTTATGGACTTTATCATGTTAAAATGTCAGAAATGCTTCACACCTTACTGTGGATAAATCCTTCACTCGACCCTTGTAACAGATATTTTCACATCTGAGAGTTACTGTGTATCAGTGCCATCAATCACTAGAACCCTACAGCAGAATGGTAGTCATATTTTATTGGACGTAAATGCTTACAGGAGATACAAAAGCATTTAATCAATCTGCCTTTTAGAAACCACTATATTCCACTGAGATTAGAGATAAAAAAATATTTCAGAGTATGATGCATGAAGCAAGAAAAGCAGATTACTTTTCAAAACTTCAAACTATTAACCGTAAATCAATTTTGTGCTAACTTGATCTATGAAGGAAAGTGTAGATTTATCTCAAATATTCTATCTTTTTTCAAATGTAAGTTTTTCAAAATTGGTTCCCACTGGTTTAAATAAAACCCTACCACCACTCAGGAGGAAACAGAATAAACAGCTTACTTCCCCTCTGCTTTATATTGCTCTTCATTCATTCTAAGATTCTTAAAGTTGTTCAAGTTAACTGTGAACTATATTTTGAATTGGAAACAAGTGCCTTACTTAGAGTCCAGAAATGTAAAAGATATAAATAGGAGCAGCTGCATCTATGGTGCTTACATTAAAATATTAAAAATTCAAGGACTACTGCACATCACAGACAAACTGAAAAATGGACTGTAATTAAAATAGTTTTAATATAGAGACCTACAATTTTAATTCTTATCTTGCCACAAAGAAGGACTTTGTTTAAGCTGTTCAGAAAGTCAACTTAGTTATTAAACATTTGCTAAAGCAGTAATATTTAAAATATCTGTTAAAACCTTGCAATTTATATAAACACTTCGTGGAGGTGCAAATGAATACCTATTTTCCCCCATGACATCTCTTGATCAGAGCCAAGGCACGTGGGTGAAATTACAAGAGCCTGTGGTAGCATACTTTCCCACTTCTGTTCCCATCTCATTTTTGCTTTTCCTTTTCTCAAGACATCCTTGTTTCAAGCCAGAAAGAGGCAATCAATCCCTTTCCGGCTTTCTGGTTATTTCAAGCTGCCTGAGGTGCACCATGGTGAGCAGCAAAAGCAAAGGAAGGAGTCTTACTGTTTTAACTCCTTAGTTCAAGCAGATCTCAAGCAGATCTCAGGGAATAGCGGGAAGAACTGCAGGAGTTTGAATAAGACAAGATTCCAGAAGGGATGTAATGCCAGAATAATATGTGAGTTGTTTACAAGTTCCAGTGGGGTTTTTTTGTTTGTTTGTTGGTTTTGTTTTGTTTTTTAATGGTCTGTGATAGCATTATTAAAGCAGTTTAACCACTCATGTGCCTAACCGGGGTACACGTGAGGTGTCAAGTATTGTCTGTAACACAAACATATTCTCTAAAAGGAAAAAACACAGAAGAGTCATTTTAATAGCCCTTCCTGATTGGTATAGCATACTATACATTTCTAAGCTTTCTTTATGATTTGGGCTAACAAAATAGACTTAATTCTACTTGAGACAAGATCTTTAGGAAGGTTTAGAAATACTGTATTTTCCATGATATTTAATAGTAGTGTTTCATCCTCAAAACATGAAATAGAAAGCATGCTGAAGAATAAAAGAATAGTTCAGGTAGTTGTTTTTCATCTTTTTAAAGTAGCTATCTTTGAAGACCAAGTCTTAGTTTGCCTTGAATGAGTTAACTGAAGTGAATTTTAATTGAAAAATCAGATAATTTTTAAAATAGGAAAATATTATTCACAGGTAATCTCAGTGACTTGCAGTAATTCCACACAGGAATCACAACAATGTTTTATGTATCATCCTTTTCATCCATCTAAAATTGGAACTTAAAGTATGAGCAAAACACCGTTTCAATTCCAAGTCAATTCAACTTTTGGTACCTGATAAACAATTAAAATTCAACCAGTTTGGGGAAAAAAAAAAAAATCTGAAAAATATTCCTCTTTATGAGCAAGATACACACCAAGAACTCATCTTTAAAATACCCTCACTGCTGATACGTACGTTTGCAAGGCTGCATTGGTGGCATTGATGAGGTTTCTATCCGTAATCTTCTCCAGTATTAACAAGGCACTAGTTTCATGACCCTTAACACAGAACAAACACCTGTCACATAACAAATACTCTTCACAAATTACTTTGAATGCTTTTTCAAAGTAGCAGTATTTTCAAACAGTGCTTGATAACACAAAGCGGAGCACTGCTAAGTCAGACCACACACACCTTGCTGCAAGCCAAATGGAGTGCTGTGTTCTTAGAACTGTCTTGCAAAGTCAGATCAGCCTTAGCACTGCTAACCAGCACCTCTGGGGAAATAAAGATTTGTATTAACTAAAAGCATATTCCTTAAAATCTAAATGGCTCACATTTGTGCAAAATGAAAACAATTTTGACCAAATATGTTCACAGGAATGTTAACTATAAGGCTACTTCATCCACAGCAAGATTAACAAAGCTAAGAGCAGAAATATATAAAGTTTTCTCTTTACCAACTGTATTCGTCTGTCCATTTTCTGCAGCCATCATTAAAGGTGTTTTCCCAGAAGAATCTACAGCATTTACTTGAGCACTGTGACCAAGCAGAAGCTGTAGACACTCAACGTGATCTGTAAAAGCTGCTGCGTGCAGAGGAGTTCTACAACAGATCAAAAGACAGTATGGCCATGTTCAGCCATGTTTTCTTCTTTATTCCAAGGGACATCCTGACTGAGATCCTACACATACAAAGGTCTGGGCAGTCCCTCCCACTGATCCTCTGCAATCAGTATTGCTGGAGTTGTGACTGCTGCCTTTAGAAAGTCACCTTTTAATTTCAAACAAATCCCCCGCATGCAGTTTATTATAGAGATATAATTTGATTCAGAAAAATTAAAAGATGCATAAAATGATATCCACAAAGTGATACAATTTAAAACATGCTCTAACTTGCCTGTATAATTAAAAGCTAATTCAGTTTATTAGAACAGGATTTAAAAAAATCTAAAATTTATTTCTAGCACAGAATTAAAAAAAAACCAAACAACACCCTTCAGAGAATAAAATCAGAGGAATGAGGAATTAACAGAAGTAGCAACTACAAAACCCCCAAGTCACTGAAGAATTTAGCACAGCCAGTGTATGACATGACAAAGATTGTTTTGTTCATTTATACTCTTACCTTCCTTTTGAATCTGTTGAATTTACAATACCAGCACCTAGTGTATCAATTAACATTTCTGCAGCACCTTCATTGTCATTTATCCTATAACGAATTAAACAGGCTGTTATTTACAGAATGATAAATCTTTTGTTAAATACAGCAATGAAATTTATGAAGAATAATTTTACGCTTCCTTACACAGCACAATGCAAGGGACTGAAAGAATTTCCTTCCATTTTCTGAAAAATTTCCTGTTCCAGAAGCAGCTCTACACAACTGTCATGACCTAAAGCAAATGTAAGAGTTAGGTATTACGAAAAAGGGAAAGGTATAATGATGGATTACAACAAAAAATATATATCTAAATTAGATTAAGCAGTTTTTTCAAAGTTTCTGAGAAAGACTGGTTATATTCAACAGGGCTACATTTTGAAACTAAGATATTGTAAGAATCCTGAAAATCAAATGTTTAACACTGTAAACTTTATAAATTTTAGAAGGTATCTCATGATGTCTGAAAAACATCCAGAACACTTAGTTTAATTCTTTACACCTTTGAGTTTCAAATTCTTCTGTACATTCATCACTTTGTCTACGCGAAAACATCTCCACCATTTGAGGTTTATTTTTGTTCCACTGACTTGCTAAACCCAAAGCAAAATGAAGTCAATAGTCATAACAAAATCTTAAAAAGGACATGTTCAACCCCTCATAGGAATATTTTAAAAATTATATACCCTGGTGCTGGACAGGCAGCTAACAATGGTAACTATTTGTTTGATCTTCAATGCACGTATGTAGAATATCTTAGTTCAACAGTCACTGATGTCTAAAGATTTGAATTTTCACAAGTCCTGTCAAATTTTCATCCTACAAATCAAGAATTTCTCTCAGTTCTGTTTCATTCAGAGATTGTCGCCACTGTGAAAACAGACCAATCTGCAAGAGTTTAATTTTATGAATGGGATAGAGATGTTATTTTAGTTTTAATTATCACTCAAGCTGCATCAGTTCAATAGTTATTAACTTAATAATAATTGGAAAAAACCCTTGCTTCTTAATTTTTCTCCATCACGTCATTCAGAGGTGAAACAAATGACAACCTCTACTACGTCAGAAATGTACACGCAGAACAAAATCTTTAGCAAAGGAGCTGAATGAATTTCCTACCTTTTAAGGCCTCCCTCACTCTCAAATCCATGAAAAGTGTCAGTGAAGAAAAAAATAAATTCTTATTCAATCACTTTTATATACTTTAGCTTCTTATACCTATCACGGTTGATATGAAGCAAGTTTAAAACCAGATTTAATCTGAAAACATTCCTCCCAAGACTCCCTGTGAAGGTTATGTTTTTGGGATGTGTGGCCCATTTCTATTCAAGGGTACTATGCTGAATTTCTTGAAAAACTTGTGGCATAAAACTAAGGAGATCATATATAACAAAAATAAACATCTCTTAATATGTATTAGATGTTAATACGTTCCTCTTCAAGATACCACATCTGTCATATTCTCCCACTGACTAATACAAACAGAAGGAGGACAGACTTTATATGTTGTTTTTCTACAGAGTAATAACTTCTACCTCAGTGTAAACAAATACATTTAGAGCTGTATTTTAACTTGGCTGTGTGTTACCATTATAGCAGGCCCAGTGCAGTGATGTGTAGCCGTGATTGTCTGCTATTGCAGGTACTGCATCCACAGATGTAGCTGACTGCAGGAGAGCTCCCAGAACACCTATATGGCCACATGCAGCTGACAAGTGTATAGGGGTTCGTCCCCTACAGTCTCGTAGTAAGGACTTAGCACCATGTTGAAGCAATGCTTCCACACATTCCTCGTGCCCGGTAACTGCCTGTGAGAGGGAGAGGAAAGAGTGCGTTGGAAAATATTCATGTATATAAGCCAAGGTGTATAACTAAACGAAGCAAACCTCAGGCAAATCCTTGCATTCTTAACTAATAACAAAATAAGCAAAATAAGTTATTATTCTTGAAAACTGCCATTCTTTTGAAAAAATGGAAACATTTTGTAATATTGAAGACAATATTTTCTTGGAATAACATGGAATGAACTGCTAATCTCTAGGGCTCATTCAATTGTCTTATCTGGCAGAAACTATAAACAAAATTTTGGAATATGGCATGCATCACGCTTTTCTTCCTCCCATGAACACTAACTCCCCACTCCCAACAAAAAGCAGTACTCTAGGACCTCTCCAGTCAACATTTTTCAGCAAGATTAAGAGACTCAAGAATTACATTCTGAGGGTAGGTTGCAAACAGGCAAGAACCAGCCTTTTGAATGCAACAAAAAAGACAATTAAAACTAAGAATGGCAAGATGAGAATAATGACAAATTCATTACCACCACATATTAAGTCTGTACTTGAAATTAGCACGTATAAAACCGGAAAGAAAAGAGAAGGAATATTCTCTTACCCCTCTATGCAATGCCGTCCTTCCCCACTTATCTTTGGCATCTACATTTGCTCCTTTGTTAAGGAGTGAATAAACGCAGTCGGTGTGCCCATTGAGAACTGACAACATCAGGGGAGTCCTAAGCAGAGAGCAAAATACAGTGTAATCTATCTGGAAATGGAATAGACTAGCACCCAGTTGAACTATAACAACTACTATCCTTCTGGTCAGCACTGTTAAAATTCACATCAGAAACGATCTCCTCTGGTACTACCTTCACTCTGAGAATGCCAGTCATTTGGTTTTTAGATTCAAGAAAATAAATTAATATCCTCTGATTGAGAAGTCCTGATTTAGTTACTAGAATCCATTTTCTCAGCATGTGGGCAATAAGACACATTTTAGTTCCCTCCCAACTAAACATTTTTCACTACCAGTTATGTTTATTGCAATACACACAGTTGTATTTTCCCGAATTCAAATATAATCTCTCTTTAAAATAATGTTAAAAATCACCACTCCAAAATATTTAGTTTGTCCTTTTATAAAACGCAATAACTTGTGAAGAATGGAATGTCTGTCATTTAAACTCACTGTCCATTTCCATCTTGAATGTCCACTGCATTCTGTGGTTCTGCATTTCCTATCAATAGCCGCAAACATTCTGAATGACCATTTGTAGCTGTAAAACATTTCGAAAATAAGGGGTTTACATTAATTGCCTTTGAGTCTATAGCTCAGAGTGCTAACCTGCTCAGACTAAAGCCCGTTAGCTTGAGAACTCACTGTACAGCTTTACCGTTGTTATAACTCAAAATACGAATACTAGAAAATAATTTCAGAAATCAGGTATTCTCAACTGTACAGTATTAAAAGTAATTGAGTCAGGTTGTCAATTGATAGCAGACTTTTTTTTTTTTACATATGAGGTTGCACACATTAACCATAATTAGAATATATGCTTATATGACATCCACAAGGAAGAATAATTAAATACAGTAATTAGCATAAGTTTTGCTTGTTTTAAGGCACAGATAATCACACACTTAGCAAATGGTATACAGATTGTGTTAACAAGTGTAGCATGATCACAGTTATAAAATAATAACTGAAATCACACTTAAAAAGGGGAAGGAAATGTAATGCATAGACGTAACAAACCAAGCAGTTAAAAAACATGGGGAAAAAATGAAACAAAAAATTGAGAAATCACATTTAAATGCAGCTCATGAAAGATAAATGATTGCTTCTTGGAAGGGAAATTATATCTGACCTACAGCTGCAGTATTCAGTCCACATAAGAACAGCAACAATTCCTGCTTCTGTAGCTGACAGAAATGCTAACACAAGCTAAGAAAGCTAAATCAAATAGAAGAATACAGCTTTTGCTCATGGACAACAAATTAAGTGGTTAGAATGATGATATTTTGTACATAATGCTCTTTTAACAGCAACATTTCTGTAACAGCATTACTATAAATGTCAACTTTAATAAGCCTATTTTCAGAGAGAGAAAAAAATAAGAATAGAGCGTGAATGCTAGACTCTGAGAAAGGTAGGCTTAGACATATTTTCTAGGAAATTCAGTGAGAAAAGGAGTGCTATTACTTTGAAAATGATCAGGAGTCATTTAAATCCTTGGAAAAAAATCCAAGTAAATTTTCATGTCTCTTCTCAAACTGTCAAAATTCTCCAGGACTCCAGTCATTTCTAGAAGTATTTTACTGCCAAGACAGGCAACACAATTCACCTAAGTTTGGGCTGTGTGCTGACACCCATCAGCACAGCTAGCTCAGCCAGTTGAATGGACAAGGACAACGTACCCTTCCAGAGGGAAGTGCGGATCAGCACTCCTTGAGCCGAACTGATTTACTAGATTAATAGTGGTTTCTACTCAAAACTGTTTCATTTTTCCTTATCATCTATTCCTAACATTGTTTCTTAGAACATTAATTAGACTTCGAAATACTAAGATGATCCATTTCAAAAGACAAAATTTTAGAAGTTAGCACATACCTGCAGCATGTATTGGAGTTCTCTTTACAACATAATCTTTCACCAAGATGGATGCTCCCTGATTAATGAGCACATCTACACATTCCACATGTCCTTTAAAGGCAGCAAGATCCAGTGGTGTCCTTCCATTGTTATTCCTCACATCGAGGTCCAGCAGTGACTGTACCAGCACTTCCAGAGCTTGATGGTGGCCATGATAGGCCTACAAGAATAAGACAATTCTTCAGTTTTCCCATCCTTCACATTTTTATATTTCTTACCAGGACTACATAAATGAAACTGTTAAGATAGTATTTTTGTTTTAATATTTAGAGGAGGTACTGACATAGCACATAAGTAGTTACAATAGTTATGACTAATTAAAAAAATTCCACAATTTCAGCAAAAAGGTTGATGGGGTTTTTATCTATCTATCTATCTATCTATCTGTATTTCTTCTGTTTTATCCTTTCAGCAACTGCAACTACTTTCAGAAAATCATCTGTCTCCAATTCATAAAACTAACAGTATTTTGAATACTGCATGTTCCATTGCTTTATGCCATAGTTACATCATACTCAGATTATTTCAACTGAGGAATATAAGCAAATCTATGTAATTCCTGTTAGCTTTTTACATAAAGTATTAGAAAATACCAGTAAAAAGAATACAGTACAAATAGCTTTCATTTACCAATATTAAGGATTATTTTTTACTTTCGAGATAGATATGTATATATATATATAGGTACTGCATGAGACTTACTCTATTTTCAGAAAGTACAGTGTGGTTTTTCAATTCCTAGAAGTTCAGTGAAAAGATGAAAGCTACATATTCAGCTGCTTACTCTGTATTTTGAGTATATTTGTATAGACAGTTTCATCACTGTCCTACACCACTCTTTGTGCAAATCTTTCTTCAAGTATTAAGGAAAAACATTTCTTTTACTAAACAATGAGGAGGGTAAAACAATGTGATGATTAAAAAATAGTCATAATTGCTTACAGAACGAGTCTTATAAAAGTTTCATTAGCATAAATTATAATACAAATCTTAATTAGAAGATTCCACATGAATGCTGTTCCATGAAGCAAGTTTCAAGTGAAATGCAAAAATCACCCTGTATACCTCATACAGGAATATTAGTGCATATGTCTGCATTTTTATTGTTATTAAGCTATTTTGAAAAAATCCAGAATGAATAAACCTGTGCAATGACTGTGTGCCACTAGAAGAGCTGTCATCACTAAAGAATGAAACACTTACAGCTAAATGCAGTGGACTTATGGGTGCTCTGTTGTCTGAATCATTCAGCATGTCAGTACCTGATGTTTCCATTAGCTTAGAGAGAGAAAGTCAGAGTGAGTGCTTAGCCCCCTCATCTTTAAATACAGTCAGCAATAATTGCTACAGTTTCCACTATACAAAGCTTGAAAAGGAAAAAAAAATGCAAGAATAATATAAAATTACTATCTCCTGAACTCCTTCAACCTTTTACAGAGTTGGCATTACAGTGACTGCAACCCTTCTCCCATATTCAGCCCCCAAGTCCAGTTGGTTAATTTTGCATAACAAAGCAATAATTAAATCAGAAACTAAGCTAAAATTATTATATTTCTGAAGCAGCCAAATGAAATAATATAGATGAAATGTATACAAAGGGAAGACAAGGATAGGTGACAGCAGGAGGAAAAAATAAAAAAAACAACCAATCAACCAAGTAAGCTTTTAGATTAGGTGAAAAGCCAGCAAGAAAACAATATGAAAGTCCAGAAGGCAGGACTGATTTCTCAGAACAGAAAAACATTTCTGAGAGAGAAAAAATGGTCTCAAATAAGGCAGAAGCAGTATAGCATTAAAACATCTATGTATATACATTTCCAGTTGTTACTTTCAGATATGTCAAAAAGTTTTAATTCTGGGTCTTTTTCAAGACCATTAAATTGAGTACATAAGTAGAATTAAAACAATCTAAGTGGTTGAAGAACACAACATATATTCAAATCATGTTTTCATTATCACACTTTTATAACATGGTCATACAATTGTTTAAGTAAAAAAGCACATGGCTTAAAAAATAATTTCCTATTTTAAAATTCCAAAGTGCAATTAAATCTAAATTCTAGCTGAAACCAAATAATACATTTATGCATTGAAGAAATGGTTGAATAAGTCTATAAAATAAGCATTATTTTTAAAATTAAGTGTTCTCTTTTGCTGTGTAGTAGTACTTTAACAGTGAGAAATAATACTTACAACATCTAGAGGCGTTTCGCTTGCAATCTGCAATTAAAAACAGTCAGAATTCATGTTTGAATACATTTGAATATAAAACTGCAATTGCAATAAAAATACTAAAGCTGTATAACATAGCATATCAGATAACACACATTTTTGCAAAAGGAGTAATAAAAAACTAAGGTTTTATTATCTAAAGTTCTATTATGTGACCAGTAGTTACTGTAATTACATGAATTTTATAAAGCACCCTTTCTTTACAGGTTTTCCCTATATTTTCATTTGTTCCTTCTAATGACCTTCATGAAATTCCTTAAAAGTTCTCGATGGTTATTGTATTTCAGCCATCAGCAAAAAAATTTAGCAGTATAGTCTAAGAAACAAAACTAATGTCCCAAATTCTCAACCAGAGGATGTCCTCTATTCATATGAGAATGTATTATATTTTTAAGCCAGTATCCAGCATCTTAGCTCCTCACCTTGCTTCAATTTCAAGGAACACCAAATGCTTAAATATTTATCCTTACAGAGGCTGAAAAACAGTATTGACACATCTTACAGGTGAAGAACCAAGGTGGATGAACCCCCTGGCCTCTTCACCACACTCTGTAAGAGCAGCTGTTACAGTTTTCATCTATGATAGGTTTTCTTACCAATTCAAGACACAAGCGATGACCATAAGCAGCTGAGTAATGAACTGCATTGTATCCTTGTTTGTCTCGGATCCCCGGATTGGCATCATTTCTTAGCAAGTATTCCAGGCACCTATTCAAATTGACATATGCAACCATGTATCTAAATGTTGAATTTCAACTTAATGCTAAGTGATAAATTGTTCCAATTCAACTGGAAAATAGAATACAGCACACAGGGACACTGATTTAATGTACAACATTGGCTAGGACTAGAAAACACCTAACTTATTACATTGAAAGTTAAGGTCAATCACAAAACTTCCAAAATATGGAAGACTCCTACTCTGCAGACATCCTTCTGCATCTTCTGAATTACCTGACTTGGTTGAAACTAGTGTTTCATGGCTATTTTTCTCCTAGATAACACAACTTCAGTTACCTTTCCTAATATTAATAATTACCATTTTGTATGTTTTTCTGCATCAGTACATTCTTTCATACTTGTTAAAGAAGGAAGACAACCAGTAGCTGATACCATGGTGGTATCCTGGAGTCACACCCACATACACTTCCACCACCAGACACTAGCTTTTTGATTTGTTTATACAGTAAACACACGTAGTTGTTTACATACTTATATCCTACCATTCCTTGCTTTCATTACACAAAGTTATAAGGCAGAACATGATCAGCACAGTTTCAACCACAGACATTCAGGCAGAAGGATGAAAAATAGGGGATTCAAGTCAGCTCACTTTCTTCCTAGTTTTCTTTTTTTAAGAGACTCCATGTGTGCACACTAAATGATTCCAACCAATAACTCTACTCATTCATAATTTTATGTTGTCTATAATTTCAGCAACACTTTGCAAAGTCACTACCACGACCCTGAACTTGTTGGTGAAGCCATTTGGTTTTCTGAAGTGCACAACAGGTCAACATCCCTTCTTCTCTCTGGGATCACTAAATACTTCTTTAAATAATTCAGTTAAATAAAATGCATATGAAGCTAAAAAATGTATTATGCTGTCAAATCCAGCTTGAAATATTTCTTCTTTAGCACAGTTTACCTAAAGGTCTCACAGATTACAATAATCAGTAGTGACAAATGGATATACTAACGACATGAGGGTTCTAGTTCCCATTTATCTCATTGAAAACTGTTTGGTAGAAAGTTCAAGGGAATTTCAACATTTTTAGTTGTATGACATGGATATGCTGTGATGTCATATGGGAAACTTTCAGGAGGAGATGGCAGATTAAGATTTGAGAGGCAAGAATCCTAACCTGCCCCTGATCAATGCCATTAGAGTACAGATTTGATCATTCAAAACCCCAAGGAACCCCATTCAGTCCTTGGAGAAATACAGGCAGAAATCCTACAAAACCAGCCATCTCCTGAGGGAAGACAGCACGATGCTGCAACATCAGAACTCTGAGGTCTTTCAAGGAACAGCCTGGAGTCAGCAGATGGAACAGGGCAAGTTCATCAGCTGCACGAGATCCGGTACCAGCCATGATGAAATGGAAACACATTTCAGCACGAGCAAGACAGCTGTACCAGGTCAAGGGCTTGATAACCTCATGTACAACAACAGCTTTGCTGAACTAAGACCTGCCATTTGCTTTTCCAAACAAAGGTTGAAAGTAACAAACCAGGTGAGTGAAGATTAAAGGGGTAAAAAGCTGCAGGAAAATCTATGAACAAGGAAGTATCTAATTACAAATTAAAAAGTTGAGACAAGCAGAAGCAATGCCAAGGTGCAGTTTGACTTTCATCATCCCGTGCCCAGCATAAAGGAGAATAGGACTTAAGCAGGTAGTGAAAAAGGTAAAAATGCCAAGTTTTAAAGAGTAACATATGTAACATAAGATGCAAGTAACTTTACAACAAGTTCAGCATATCTAATAAAAAGCTACCTGTAAAGCGTATCTATGTTTTTAAACCAACTAACATGGGTTTTATTTGCCCAGTAAACAAATGCCTGGATTTCTTTAACGGCAACTGTGCTCACGTGCTTTTATTTTAATTAAAATGGGATGAGATTTCCAGAAACTCAAAGACACGTCCATTTGTCTCATTAAGTGAGAATTACAATTCTTACATTTTATTTGTCCACTCAACTAACTTTCTTTGTTAATTTTAATCAGTGATTCTGTGTTAAAATTCATGGCTCATTAATAAATGTTACACGTCTCTGGACTTGGCTACCTAAATTTCTACACTTGTGTACCTTCTCTACTTATGTGCTCACAAAAACCACAATACAGTAAATATGATGCAGGAAACTAAGTCTAATAAAAATCTTTAAGAACCCATTCTTTCAGTGCAAACCAGATAATTACTTTTGATGTTTCTTTGCATCCAAGAAAGAGGTAAACTTTGCATCTTCTGCATACTTAACTGTCCTCAACAGGTCTCTTAAAAAAAGAGACTAATCCAACTTTCTGAAAGCCAAGGTAAGTTAAATTTATTTCCCATATGTTTATTGGCGAACCGTCCATTAGAAAATTCTAACATATTAACAGTATGGGTTTTTTCTCCCCTAAGATTATGCTTATTTTACCTCATTCTGAAATCATCTTTTTCTCTCTAATCTTGTAAAAATGAGGCTTACTGGTGTTTGTTCCAGATCAGAAGCATTTGTTAAAGATACAGAAGAAATACTTCTAAAGAGGAACAAACCAGAATATAATTTTCAACAAAAACATCCTCATCTCTAAACTCTGTCTTTAAAGATGTCTGAACAAAGAATGTAAAACCACACACAAATACATTTGGAATGTCTATATAGACTGCTTCCTGACATGTTTTTTCCCAGGCTTTATATTCAACTGAATAATCACTTTAACTTTATTCCCGTTTTCAATATGAGTTGAACAGCACTGGTTTTCCAGCTGTTACTAATCATCTTGCTGCATCAATATAAAAAGCTTCTCCTCAGGCCATTCTGCTTTGCAGCCTGTCTTCCAGAGAGCCAAACGTTAATCAGAAGGGCAATACCACATGGGTCCCACAGACGATCCTTTGAGTTACCTCACAAAGCTCTGCAGTATTGTCATCACCATTCTCACTTGTGCCTTTTGTAAGACAGATGGCAAAACCATGTCATCTAAAGAACCATTATAGTTTGGAGGTTTTCAGAGCAACTGGGAAGCTAAAATTAATCCTAGCTCAACTTGTAAGAGCATAATTAAAGCAAAATTATCTCAACAAACTCCAGCAGGAATTGAAAGTATATCCAAAAAGCAGCAGACAGTTTTACTTTGAAATCTGGCTTTACATAAAAAAGGGATGTTCTTCAAATATAAGTTCAATGGCCAAGAAAATATTCTTTATTTAGCCTTCAAAACCCAATCTGTAAGTTATATGCCACCTCATTCCTATTGCTACCTCACTTTTTAAAAGGTGCTGTATTAAAACAAGACAACATGGCACAAAGCATTTGCTCCAGTGAAGGTATCACTGTATGCGTGTGAAATGCACACCATGACCAGTGAACATGAGTGTGAGCACAAACAAGTGCTGCTCTTCTCAAGTCTCCTCAATATATACAATGACTGGAGCTTAAGTGACCTCATCAGCTTTGTGCTATCTATATACACTTTGCATGACAGATTTTAGGGCATTAATAAGCATGTAAAATATAACCATTCGTTACAAAAGAAACATATGTAAGAGATTTCTGGATTTATGAAAGCTTCTGGATGTATTTCATTAGTAAAAGTGTAACTATATCACAAAAATTTACACTCTCAAGAGATAGAGTTGTAATGCCAAACAAGACAATCAAGTAACAAATCGAAGAAGCATCTTATATGGAAATGATGAGTTCATATATATCCTGCTGTGGGCCTACTGTGATTCACAGTCTAGCTTCACAGTGCATTCCTGACTAATTACACAGATTTTTGGGGCAATATTAAGAACCCTCCATAAAACACCATCCTTCATCAGAATTTGTTTGTAAAGCAAAATGACCCTACTGCTCAGAGTTGTCTTAATAACCCCCACGAAAGATATTTACCCAACCACTACACAGCAGATGGGATTAAAAACTCTATTCCCAATGAATTCCTGAATTAAGACATCTCCATTATAGGACATAACAAAATTACGACAATACATTTTACTACCGTTCATTTTTCCCCCTCTGAAATATTTGTTACACAATGTATTTTATGCACAATGAACAATACAAGTTCCACCTCTAAAAAATATCAAAAATGCATTTGGCAAAACTGAAGGCAGAGCATACATGACATTCACAGCTCAAATGTTCCTAATGAGAAAGGCTTTAGTACAAAGTATGCCACTTACTTCCCATCTGTGTCTGATGCAGCTGCATAGTGCAGAGGTGTACAACCCCTCTCATCAAGGTCATTCACACTAGCTCCAGATCCCACAAGGGCAAACAGGCACTGATAATTACAATTGGCAGCAGCATAATGGAGTGGAGTTCTTTAGTACACATTTAAATAAAAAGTACAATGGTAAATAACAGCAAAATAATATTATAGAGACAGAAAAAGCAAAATAAAGTGAAACTTAAATCCTCCTTACATTTTTAAACAAGTACTTGTGGTGAAGGATGCATCATTACAATATTAAAAAAATGGGGCCATTTTCTAGGGAGCATTTAATAATGTGGAACAGTATCTAGGGGATTTATTTGCCAGCCAAAATATGCACAAACTTTGTATTAAAGGAAGCTTTATATGATTTTTCTTCTGTAAACTTGTAAAGAGAAATCAAGTTTACGTTAGAAACATTATTTTCTGTTAAGTAATTTCAAGCCACATGGAAAAATATGGACAAATCAAAGAATTGCACAGCAACTAAATGAATTAAAAGTAAAATACAACAATTAACAAACAGATGTTTTAATAAACAGACTGGAATTTTGCCTAAGAGACCAAAGCATTACTTATTTATCTTTAACTATACTAGCATAGCAGAGGCATTCAAGGAAAAAATTTAAAATATACCTTGTCCTCTTAAAACCATGAAATATTAGTACTGATGTACAACCTCAGAGAAAAATATCGCAGCTTCAAATACAAACAATTCTCTAAATAAACTAGTTCAGCTAAAATTTCAAAAGGATCAAGATGACTCAGAACTACACTTTTATTTTTAAAAAGAGACTGCTGCTATAAAAGTCTCAATTTCGAGGAGACAGTCAGGCACTTTAAAGCGTCCCACCTCTTTCCTCTCTCTTAAAATGAGTTTTTCCAATTTCTTTCCACTTTACTTGAATATTTTCCATCTCCTGAAATAATTGCTCTATATAACATGCACCTTAAACCAAAATCCAAACCAGGAAAGAAAAACAACTTTCAATTACGTAAGTTGTGACAGATAGTGGTTCCTTTCTCAGGAAACAACGGAAGTGGAATTTAAAGCAAAATACAACTTTGGGTCCATAACATTTTCCTCAATTCCTACTTCTGCTGTTCACATCCTGGAAAATCACATTTTCCATGACGTGACACGACATTTTACACAAGTACTGATCATGCCATCTGAACTTAAATAATCCTACACTAAAAATAGAAATTAATGTCATTCCTAAAGAGTTTAGAGCTTAAACAGGCAAACAGAAAGGGATGGATATAATGAAAGGAAAAAGGTGAAGCAATTTGAATAAAATAATGGCTATTTTAATAAAGAAAGTTTAGAAATAGCAACAGATTTATAGATTTGACTAATACATTATATAGAAAACATTACTAATGTCCTTGGATGAGAGCAATTTAAACACACTAGATCCACGTTATAAGCAAAAAAAATTACAGTTGAATACGAAACTCAGTCTCTAAAAACAAGACAAAACACCTACTTAACAAAACACAATAAACAAACTATATTTGTGACTTTTGATGTTGAAGCACAGTTTATTAGAGACATGGTATCTTAAAAAAAACATTTAACCTGGAACACACAGACTTGCCCACACAGCAATATGCTACTTCTGCAATACTTTTAACAGCCCTTTACAGTACACAAATCTAGAATGCCTTACCTTCCAAATCTGTCCTTTTTGTTGAAGTCTGCACCAGTATTTAGCAGAAGATTTAGGCACTCCAAATTCCTATTAAATTAATGCACTATTACTCTTGATTGCAAATTTAATTTCTTAGTATTGGTCTCTATGAATATCAGAACTGCAACACATGTACATCTCATATGTTATTTTTAATGGAACTGAACTAGAATATGAAATTTTTGACAAATACATTTCTGCATGTTAAAAAGATTTCATAATTGCTGGACCAAATCAGTAAAGAATATGTTATTTTAAGACCACATATATAAATTTTATTGATATCAAATTGCATGCATAAAGCACATAAACATGACATAATTCAACAAAAAATTCAATTCTTGTAAACAAACAATAACACCTGCATGTCACATGCTTTTTGCTACCAGGATTCCAGCACAGAGGCAAGTTTTTACAGCATGTTTTTTCAGGCCAAATATAGGTTGCAACATTAATATTTTACTTTTTCACATAATCAATTTTCAATAAAATATGATCATCATAATAGATGTAGAACATTGTTTAGTGTTTAAACACTACCCTGGTAACTTTCCTAAACTGGAGATGAATGAGGGAGTGTGTCACAAATTATGTATTTTCATATGAAAAGATAGCATTTCAACCTTAATCACTTGCAACAAGGATTTATCTATCAAGTATCTTTTGACTTGGAAAGATTACTTAACACTATTACTCAAACAACACTCAAACTGAAAAATGAAAATATCAATATCATGGAGTTCCTGTGTCCCACAAAGTGTGTCATGAAATTTATTACCCAATTCTTCCAAACAATTTTGAGTAGGTGCTATAGAAAATCTACAATACAATAACAATACTCAATATGGATCACAACTTAGGTGATGAGCAACTAGTTCTGACTACTTCATTCACCCAAACTCTGAAATTTAATTATTGCTTTTAATTTAGTTAGATTATCTTTTGTTTATGGATTTGGTAAAAACGAATTTCCCAAAGTTGCTATTTTCCACCTCATGTTCTTCAGTGATTTGAGGTGGGCGTGCCATTTTTCAATGCTATAAATTCTAAAAATGATATAATCATCCACGGAAATTCAAAAAAAAAAAAAAAAAATTCAGTTCCTCCCCAAACATAAACCTAAGGTAAGGCTGATGATACCTGGACACTGTACTTCAGCAATTACTTATTGAGCTGCATAGTTAATTTATTTTTACTGATTGCAGAGAGAATCCATCTTGAAATTTTCATCTTTACATAAATTCCAAGGGGAGCACAGAGAGGAAATACTAAAAAAAGAGCAGGAATGATCAATTGAAAAAATAACATTAAATATGAAAGCATGAATGCTTTGAAGCATACCCTCCAGCAGCAGCTGCATGAAGACAAGTCCTGCCAAAGTCATCTGGTGTGTCAATGTCAAAACCTACAACACAAATATTTTGTAAAATCATTATGTTACATCACCTTGCACAAAACTGCTGTCATCTACTGCTAAGAGAGATGCTTGCTAAGCAAACTTAACACCTATTTGCAAAAAAGCACTCAAGCATTAAAAATTACTTCATTTGAAACATGTCCTTGCTATTTGCAACGTTCTGAAAAACAGACATTTAAATAAAACAAAGGGATCAAAAAAATGTAACTGCAACTACAATTTCATATCTAACCATATATTTTGACACAAAGATTAATATTTAAATCAGGTTTCAAAACTACCTTTTTGGTTTGAAAGAACTACTATACTCTCCTAAGAGTCTTGCTGTGTAATGTAACTTATTCATTCAATCTCCAGCTTTCATATCTGGGAATGCTGGCATTTTTTTAGCTTCTTAAGAACTGTTCAACAACAATAAATAATGAAAAACACAGGATGTCTTATGCAAGAGTGCTATTATTTTAAGGCTGTTTTCCTACTCCATATCCCATAAAACAGGTTTTGTAGGCACCACTGTGTTCTCTCATTTCAATAGGCAATGCTATATGGCAAACAATTTAAGAGTTTACTAATTTGATTTGAAAAGTAGCCTTTGATGTTTTTTCACAGGCTGCTTGTCTGCCACCACTAACTATTTAAATGTCATTGAGTACTGAAACAAGGAAGAATGGTATTTTGGTAAGGTCTGCACATGAACATGAATTAATTTTAAAATCAGAGATCCTTAATTTACATAAAGGAGACTTCTCCTCACAAAACCAAAAGTGGCACACAGTCTGCAGATACCAATCCCCACACCAACAGCACATGCTAACATGGTGTTAGCAGTATCGGGTCTTTCCAGCCTGAAGGCTGAACACACTCATATCTGCTCCAGGCTAGATTTACATCCAAGTTTGCTCAACTCATGTAAAACTCACAGAAATCACTTGCAAGTCTTCTGCAGGGTTTCCTTTGCCATACTGAATTTTGAGTAAGGGCACAACCAGCATAACACTGTGTTCGAAAGAGCCAGAATATACCTCATTTTGTACACATCCAATTGAAATATTGTCAATTATTGGACAGTCTTTTCCTGGGGTGAATCCCTGCAAGCTTGCCCAGGACAGTAAATAAAAAGCCTTACCAGTAGGTAGTTTTAGTTATATTCTTTTAGTTCTTCTCCCAGGCTTCCCTAACAAACAATATAAAGCTGGGGAAGCAACTTCTTATTTTTCTTTTGTTCCTGAAGTTCCCTTTGGACAAATCTACTTTCTCAGAATTGCAATGGTTCAAAGAGCTTAGAATTCCCATCAGACTCTGGCCAGCAAGGGAAGTAATGAGCTTACAATCGCCACAATTTCAGGGAGGAGTCAAACAATGAAGGAAAAGGGGAGTTTGCATTGCTAACAACACACCACCAATGCAAGAGCTTAATGCAGCAGTCCACAGAGTTTTCAGAGCTAGCAGGTGCCCACTACGGGAATACGTAGGAATAGACTGATCTATACTAAGCTAAAGACATCAAGGAAGAGAAACAGGAGGATGGTCTACGAAGTCAGAACATCAGTCTTTCTCCCTGAAGTTTCATTATAGTTCATTATAGCCTGAGCCAGTCATCCCACCTCTGAGGCCCACTCAAAACGCACAAACACAACACTAAAAAGCTTACAAATGCATTATTACAATTTGGATGATTTTTTTTTTTTAATTACTTCTGCAAAAGGTTGCATTCACTTTAACAGTGGACTGTCCATTAAAAAACAAGCACCATGTTACTAGTAAACTATGAAAATTTTTATGTATTACTAAACTAAAATTTAATTAAAAGTTACTCTCTGAAATAAAGAATGAAGTGCAAAACACGTATAAGAATTTAAAAGAGTGTCCTACCTGATGAGAGGAGCTTTCTGCAGCAGTCTGAAAATCCACTTAATGCTGCCAAATGGAGAGGAAACATCCCATGTATACCCCGCCTAAGATACACCATAATCAGGTATCACAGTTTCATTACAAGTAAAATAAAACAAACATGATTGCGTGCCGAAGCGCACATGCATGGTGGGTTCAGCAAACCACCTAATTAGGATACTGAGCTAAATTCACATATTAAAGGCTTTCTTACAAACGATCAGAATGTACTAAATCAGTACAACAGCCTATTAAAACTTTCAAAGCTTTTACTTGAAATACATACGAGGAAAGTCTATTTCTCTTTCTCTTGGTACAAACTGTGATGTACCGAGTAGCTACTTTAAACTACAGTACAGGATAATCCTATTTCAAGTTGAAGATGGTATTAAAAATTATACTAGTCTCGTTAATATAATAAATATGCTTCTAAATTCTCTCAGCTTGCATTCATGTCAGTAAAGTTACCTACTTTGCAGTGTCAGCACCACTCGTAATCAATGTGTTGATTAATAGCTCATGGCCGTATCTAGCTGCTATGTGCAAAGGGGTATTTCCATTCTTATCTTCACAGTCTATTTCAGCTCCTACAATAAAAAGTAATTACTAAGTAAGAATTTACGTAGGCATACAGACACTTCTGTTAGAAAAATAGCACTGATGATAATTTAAGGAACATTAATAATATTCAATGAATAACTACTTTGGATTTAAAACTTATACAGCTTTCAGCTGTATTACGTAGTTATAACAAGAAGAACAGAGAAAAGCATTGTATTATGTAACCATATGGGACAAACTTTCCAAAACCCAGGAAGAGAAATCTATATATTTTCCTGCATTCTGAAAGAGAAACAGTTCTTCAGTGTAACTTATCAAAATTTATAAGCAGATGTGTCCACTGTTACTGGACTGGATCTGAAAAAAATTCAGCACTTTGATACCAATACAAGAGGACAAAAATATCTGTAATACTGGAAAGTTGATGACAGAACTACTCCCTCCCGCTTTTTACCATTTTGAATGATGGTTTGGGATCTTGAAAATCTACCATGGATCGCTGTCATGTGCAAAGGTGTTTTCCCATCTTTACTCTGGAAGAGAAAAAAAAACAATCCCTGTGTTTGCTTATGGCCAATAACAGTAATCCACCAGAACTGAAAAAAAATAATAATAATAGAAGAAAAAAAAAGCAAAAACAAAAGCGTTGTTTTCATTCTTTCCCCTCTGTTCCATCCTTTAAATTGTTGCTGTGCACTTCTGCCAGACAGATGCTGGCAAGGACAAGTCAGCATGACAGACATAGCAAGCTTTTCACAAGCGCTGCTCTTAATCACTCTTCCAGCTGTGAGTGACAACTCAGTGATGCCCACTCACTCACACTTATGTCTTTAAGATAACTCTCAAGAGGATGATGACAGCACACAACTTTAGCAAAAACCTTATGTCCAACTCTTCCCCTGCCCAAGTCTAAAATAAAACAATGCTTTAAGTTTGTGTCTTGAAAGAAAGCAGCTGTATTTCCTACAGAGTAAATTACAAAGAGTAAATCACACATTATATTAGAAGATAAAAAGCTCATGTCTTTCTTGGCAATTTCTGTAGAGGGGTGTTTGTAAGCAATTTATCATAAACCACAAGTAGTCCCAGGGTAGAACTATTCAACCCTAATTGGTACTATACATTTGAAATGTGTATCTTAAATGTGCACTTAGTCATTCACCCAGTAAAGATGTCCTTCAAGTAGGCCAACAGAAACGCAGAAGGAAACTTCAATTTTTAACAGCTCAATCTCAATGCATTTACAAAACCATTTTTTCTGTTATTATTACTTTAGGATGATTTTCCCCTCACAGGTAACGGGAAAGCTTTACTGCAGAAAAAGGTTCTTACAAATGCACACAAAAAACTGCCAACACAACAAGAAAATAAAAGGACTCTTGAATGCACACGCATACCACATCTTGAAATTTTAAATGTTGGCTTTGAAGAGTGTGCAATGTTCATAGAACACAAAGTTAAAAGGGATAAAGATGGTAGGGGGAAGACAGAATATGAACACATGCATTGAAATATCACAAATTGCTATCATGTGCAAGAGTGACTTCCCATCTTTACTCTCCCATTGAAACCAAATGGCAAAGCTTCTACGGATGTGTTACTGAAAGTCTGCTGGAGACCTTTCAGGGAAAGATGGATGTGGAATTTTCAGTTTTGTCACTGCACAGAGCAGCTTACACCACCTACAACAATACTATTATGGAAAACAGTGTCTTCTCAGATCTAGACTGAAAGAAAGAAAACTTGATAATGGAAGTCAAGTTATCTCCAGATCTTTCATCTAGCAGATTTCTTTGACCATAAATAATCCAAAATACAACATCCATATATCACAGTAAATGCAAATAAACACAGAAAATGGGGTCAATTGTACAGTCAATTTTAATTCTGTCATTGGAGGCCTTAAGAAAAGGCCAAATACATCATAAGTGACATCTTCCCCAAAATCTCTATGTGCTGATTTTCTTTCATCTTTCACCCTAAGGTTTAGTTCTCCTCTCTTTATCCAACCATTAACATTCTCTGTGTCCAATTACTTTCGTCCTTTAAAACAACTGTTACATATCTGGTGTCTCTTTCCCTTATCACATATAATACTATCACATACAATAAGTTTAGTGAAGTAACAGACAGAAGAATTTCAGGGCTCAGATAAAGCAGTCTCACTGGCTCAGATGGAATAAATCTGTATCTCAAAGGAAGGCTAATGAAAAGAAGATGGACCTGAAAAAAAAGTAGATCCAAGTCTCAGTGAGCACATTAATAAAGTACCCTACAAGGACATAAGAATAACTTAAGGTGACAGTATTAGAAACTAAAGAGCACAGTGGTCAAGCAAGAACCCTCATAAGACAATTTCAGGGAGATCTCGCAAAGGACAGCAAAATAACCTACAAAATCATTTTCAAGTTGTAAATGAAAAAACACAGTACCATCAATAACAGATTTTTAGATTTACTCTGTTCAAATTAATTTAAAAATCCACGTAACATAGATTTCTAAGACAATGGATTTGATTGGCCACAATGCCTCTCTCATGTCTAACAGTCTCATGTTCCTTTCTAGCCCAGGAATAATATAAGACACAATTATCTATCAACATATAAACATGGGACTGGTATAAAATTAAATGAAAATTATAATTCCTATGTTGAAGCCAAACTGCTAGGTATAGGATTGCATTCAGATTTCCCCTTTAAGACACTGCCACTAGGGAAGGATATACAGAGTCAGAACCTGTAGCCAACTATTTTTTCAAACAATGAAACAGAAAGGCGCTATTTATTGAGCACTATTTCCTGAGATGCCAGCAGGTTGGACTGCATAAGCAGAGAGGTATCTTCAAAACTTGTGCTCCTATTTCCCTTTCTTTATGCCTTTAAGGCCTTCTACCTTAATGTATCAAGCCAACTACAGCTGTGTGATTTTATGATGTCAGCCAGGATCACAGCACATGGGCTAATGCTAACTTCTGTTGTTTTCAGTGACCCTCAATTAAACATGGTAATGGGAAAGATATCACCAAAGTCCCTTCTATCACTACAGAAAACATATCCACAAATAGATAATTTAGATAATTTTTTTTGCTAAAAACAATTTGCCAAGAACAGTAGTTGCTGTTAGAAATTACACAGTGTAATGTGTTCTATCAAGTGATTACTCAGATATTAACTGTACTCAAGACTTCTGAGCTTTGCTGAGGGTCAAGGGAAATGTGGGTCCATCATGTCACAGCATTCTTCCAAGTGAAATCTCCCCTTAGCAACAGTTCTTCTGTTCTAGTACTACCAATGGAAGTAAAAAACTTTTTCTATTTAGGTCACCAAACTTTCAAACAGCAATGGGGCACATAAAACAATTAATACTGTCCCATTACATACTCATTTCAATGTGTTCTTCCATGCATGGAAATCCTGAATAGTGAGGAGAGAGGGCTGCCGTAATGAGCAATACTTAACAAGATTCACTGTTCTACAGTGGACACTGCCAAGGCTATGAAAACAAGCAGGAAATTATGTCCTCTGCCTAGAGAGGTGATAAAAAGCATATAACATATTTCTACTGTTCTATTATCTTCTGCCACATAATCCGTCCTTGAGATGAGGCCACCACTCACAGACACGCACAAGAACTTACCCTCCATCTGCTATCAAGAATAAGTGTTTCCCTTTTGCTCTCCCCACTGTCACCCACAGCAGAAAGTGCTCTAATAGTACTGTGTGGTCTGCACCTAGAGTACCATCCATATCCCCTGTTACCTCTAACAACACAGAAACAGTTGCATATGGGACAAAATTATTGAACCAGCTTACACAAGCAACATAATTATGATGAAAAATAGATCTTATAACCATTTCAAGAACTACTTTGAACTTAAACCTCAGTATTTGGAAATAGAACAGAACACTGGTTTCACTAAATACTTAGTAAAAAGGCCCTAATTCCATCTCATTTTAATCTCACAATTTATTCTTACCTACCCAACACACTACTTTTTTTTAGGGATTGGTCTTGTGATTAAATCCAAGATTTATCTTTATAGGACTTTCCAGGGAAATAGAAGTTGACTTGGAAATTATTTTCTTTTGCCTCAGTTCTTGCACTTTTCAACACTGTAAGAGAAATTTTCATATACCAAGTAAGGCTGTTCACACTTCAGGTGCAAATTTACAGGCCAAATTCTGTCATACTGGTATAAACACACAGAAATGCTATTAAAAGAATTACAATGGAAACCTTGATAAGGAAACAGGATAAATGCTGTTTTCAAGTTATAATTGCTTAAAATCCCAAAACAGCCCTACTTGCTTAATTATGTACTTTACAGTTTTGATACATAGTAAATCAACACATTTTAATTACAAGCTACAGCTAAAGCTACTAATGCTCTTTCTGAAATGGAGCTGTAAGGAAGGTTTTTTATAAGAAAAAAAGAATCTTCTTTCTTCTAAGTCAGAAATATACACAACGTTATGAACCCTTGCGACCTTGCATACAGAAAGACAGGAGTTCTTGGCTTGGTAATATTTGACATAAGATGTTTTGAGTTCCAAGAGACCTGAGATAGCATCTAGTTACACCTACCCCGCCATGGGCAGGGACACCTTCCATTAGACTAAGTAGCTCAAATCCCCATCCAACCTGGCATTGAACACTTCCAGGAATGGGGCATTCACACCTTCCCTGGGCAACCTGTTCCAGTGAGGCACCACCCTTGTAGTAAAGGATTTCTTCCTAATATCTAATCTAACCCTACCCCCTTGTCCTGTCATGGAATGCCCTTGTACAAAATCCAGCTCCAGTTTTCTTGTAGGCCCTAGAAGGTTTTGTAAGGTCTCCTTTGTTTTCACTTGTTTAAGTAACGTACGTACATAATCACTAGTATATTTAACACTGTGGGATTATTTTCATGGTAGACCACATGTTTCTGAGAAATGATGTTTCAAGAATGTAGGACAGAAGTCAGCCAATGCTGCAACACTGAACACTGTCTTACCAGTCCGGGACATTAAGCAGAGCAGAAAGCTGGCAACAAAAATAAAAGGACTGTGACCTGGATATTTTAGGACAAGTGAGAAATAAACCCTGTGACACAGCTCCTTACTTCTGTGGGGCACTTTGGTGATTAATTTTTCCACAACTGAGTTATGTACATTTGCATTAAATGAGCCACACATCTAAATATATGTAACAGTAAGCAGGAACATATATCTAAGATTTTTCCACATCAAACACCGTATTTTTAAACTACTCCCAAATTTTCAGTTGACTATGGGTTTTGTGCTAACAACAGATATAAAAATGTATTTTTGAACTAGTTAGTTGAAAATCCGGGCAAGTCACTGTAAAAATCACTGCTTACATGAAGTGAAGCACAAACACCAAGATTTTTAACAGAAATGTCAGCTATTCTAACATTCACCTCCTGACCAGATTCTGTTGCAATTCAAGTATAAATCTATTAACTTTCAAGAAACAAGAGGACAGATGATTCTCTTCCTACCAAATCTGGGTGATAGTTTAGGCAATTAGACATTCTGCCTAAGGAACACTTGGACTCCTTATTCCATCACCCTAGCCTAAAACTTCTCAAGACATCAGATACTGCCACTAATAATTTCTGAACAGAGTTTGAATTTTCTTTACCAGAATAAAAATCAATGTAATACAAAATAGGAGGTCTCACATCTCTCTCCCACATCTCAAGACTTCACACTACACATTAGAAAAGACAATGAAAGATATAGGTTATGGTTTGCTTTTATGCTTGTGTGTATTAGAAATTCTGCCTACAATAACACTAGATTATAAGGAATACTCTGCAACCAAAGACTTGTGACCAAGCAGAGATGTAAAAGGTATATTGTTTCTGCTTACCAACTTTTGCTGGAGTAATTAAAACACCAGCTGTTAAGCCTTTCCATTGGCCTGATCGACTTATATTTGTATTTTTAATACACCCTTTCCAAATCTGCCTAATTATTCTAGGATCTTACATTATCAGCCCTTCGACTGCTCCAGTAATTAGCCTGTTCATACACATTTCTCTGAAATAACCTTGGTTTCATTCATGTTACTTATTTATAAGGAAAACATTCTTTTTCATTTTTTCAAATTATTTGCTTTTACTCATATGACTAGGGAAAACAAATTATACACAATTCTGACATTTACATGTAATCAAGATTGACCAGACAGTATCGTCATCCTTCTTCTTTATCCTTTCAGGCCATTTAATACATCCCATTGAGGTTTTGAGATTCTGATCAAGTTTCTTGAAGCAACATACTGACTCATTTTTACAACAGTACTTTTCATACAAGTACTCCATCTATCAGTGGAAACCTCTAAATGCTACCATAACAAATATTTTGGAAAAAACTGATAAAGATGTACTGCATCTTTAGGCATGAATGGGTGGCTTGGGATATACCTACCTTTATATTTACATCTGCTCCATTGCAGACCAAAAGCTCTAAACACAATGCTCCGTGTGTTGATGCAGCGGCAAAGTGCAAAGGTGTAAACCCCTTCTCATTCACTTGATTTACATTAGCACCACAGTCTATGAGTTCATTCACTACAACATCTTGCCCATTGTAACAAGCTACATGGAGAGGAGTATTTCCATAGGCATTTGGTTCGTTCATC
Source organism: Oxyruncus cristatus (assembly GCA_013399855.1). Classification (NCBI taxonomy): domain Eukaryota; kingdom Metazoa; phylum Chordata; class Aves; order Passeriformes; family Cotingidae; genus Oxyruncus; species Oxyruncus cristatus. Next base: position 1,238,023 of record VXAY01001462.1, on the reverse strand, counting down.
TATCAGAGAAAAAGAACCTTCAGATTAGTTAGTAGGCAGAAAACTGTACTTAACGCAGCATTTAATTCTAACAAAGAAAGACCTCATGTCATGAGTTTATGTTTTGGAACTCTTCAAAACCAGAAATTAAAAGCAAGTTCTGGGTGTAGCACTTCGATCAAGGCGTGTGTCCTGGGGAAGAGCATGATTGCCTTACGAGTGAGCCAACCTCCTGCAATTGTCTCCACACCAGTTTCCTGTGTGCAATTTAAGACGCACATGCCAAAAATGTCAACAGTGGCATACTACAAAGCATAGCACGGACCTTAATAAAACAGTATTTGCAAGTTTTCATTAAAAACATAAGTCAAAGAGACTTTTCTTGAGGAGGGGTTTATGGGTGTGTATAGAAATTGAATCTATTGTTGTACACAACATGATACTGAATTCTGATTTACTTCTCAATAAAGAACTGGAGCTGCAATCTCCAGCCTTGCAAGACTAAAATGTGATTCACCATGTAGATTTCTTACACAGTTTCACAGTTTATTGTTAAGACACTTTCTATGTGCAATTACTGTAGAGCCTTTTAATTTATTTAATTTTAATTTTATTTTAATATTAATATGGTCTTACTGTGGTGTTGAAGTTTCTCACAATTTTTAGTATTTCCCAAAATTTAAGTGATGTAAGAAAGTCAGTAACATCTATATTTTACAAACTGAAGCAAAAGCATTTAATTTCCTGCACTTCAAAAAAGGCAGAGCTAGGATCAGAATTCCGATTTCCTGACTTCAAGTCCAACGAATTAAGAGCAAGAAATATCAAACAAACAAAAAACCCTACTATGTTCACATTATTGTGCAAAATCTGCAAGGCTCTTAAGCTACTTGGGAGAATGTGGTTTTGTAACAGAAAAAATAATATTCCCAGAGATCTTCGTTCACATGCTTGCACTATACCATAACCTGACCCTAAATAAACAGTGTGCTATAGTACTAACAAATGCATTTCAAACAATAAAAAAAGTGCCAGTTTTATTTTTCCTTACATCAACGCCAAGATCCAGAAGATATTTAACTACACTGATCATCCCACTAGATGCTGCAGCATGTAAGGGTGTATATGATTTCTTGTCTTTGCATGTCACTTCAGCTGTATGGGTCACAAGTAATTTCACAACTTCAATATGACCTAAAATAATAAAGACAAATAAAATAAAGCATCATTTTTTATTAACCAGCGGAGGGTTGCAAACTTAATAATTCTACGATTGTTTTAACATGATCAAGACATTATTCATTTGGTCCTAATCTGGAAAACAAAGAATTGTTCTTGTTTTCTAATTCTATCATGACCTATAAAAGCAACATACTCACCTCCACACATCACATCCAACAATCATAGCATTTATACTGCAAAAATAAATTTGTATATTCAAAACACAATCTTGCCTTCTGCTTATACAGCAGGATATTTTTGAAGACTTGAGAACTAGACAGGCAAAGTCACTTTGTAATTATTAAACATTTACTGCAAATTTATGTCAACAACTCAAGAGACAGTGTGACTGTCAGGTTTCCACTGTCACCTCAATTGCAAACATGCCTGTTAAGGTTTCTAAATCTTAAGCAGAAACTTTGAAAAAATTATGCAAACATGAAAAGAAGAAAATATTCTACTTGGACATAAAAACATATCCCCCCCAGTCCAACTTCCTTTACTTGCAAAGCATTTAAAATGTTGAACCAAATCATACAGGATTTAGCAAAGCTCTGTTGTCAAGAGTGACTCGTAGCCTTTTGAAAGCATTAACTGCTCTCCTAAGACAATGAGAGGAGGGTAAGAGTCAAGTTGGGATCATGAGGAAGGGATGACCAGGGGGAAAGTTCCAGGTGGAAAAGGGAAGGGAGGGCAAGGAGCCCACCTCGAAGTGGTGGGCAGTAGCTCTCACTGCCAGCTTTGGGCCAGGGGCCCCAACACCACACCATTGCTACAGAGTGCAGTGAGCTTTCCACTGCCTTGTAGGCAGTTGTGACACTGCCTGCTACGAAGCCATGAAAATGGGGTAACCCAAAAAAAAAAAAAAATCAACAGATTTCTTGCTCCGTTGTTAACTGCCAAAAAAGTCATCACTGAAAACACACAGATAATCATGACAAAGTCTGATGAATAAAGTAGTACATGACTTTACCAGACCACGATACACTTAGTGCTTTGCCTTTGTAACTGACCCATACAGACAGATGCAGGATTCATTGTCTTCCCTTTCAAGTTATGACCTTACCTTAGTTAAAGGGGGGGAGGAGCACACTGAATTCTTACGCTTATACTTATTCAGACAGACATCTAAGTAGAAAGTTATCAAGTCCAGTTTTCAGTTTAAGTGCTTCATAAAAAGTGAGGGTCTTCGCTTTTTAAGAGAATTTGCAAAAGTTTGAATAGGAAGTATCTATCCAATGGAATACGGACAAAGCTATTTTTATAAACATTCAGCCACCATAATACTTATTTTATGCTGCATGTCCAACAGTATACAAAACATCATTTTACCCAGCTATACTGATCAAAACCAGAAGTTTACCAGTGCAGTGTGAAGTGCTGCAATATTTCACTTCTAAATTACTTCAGTATTGTAGGAAAGAAGGGAAAGAGAAACGCAAACATGAGATACTCATCTTCTGACCCAAATACAATGGGGACAGGAATGAAAACAAGCCCTACATGAGAGACAGGAACACAGAAGCTACTGTAAGCAGTGAAAGGAATAGAGACACTGAACGGAACAGTGGTAGAAAGAACTTTAAAGAGAAGATAAAAACAAGAACAACAAAAAACCCCTGACCTGCATTGAAAACACAAGCAGCAATCAGTGGAAGACCCTCAAACAGAAGAGCAAGGTACTTGACGTGAGAAGTGCTGCAGAGACATCCCAATTTGCTAATGAGGGCAATGCCAGCACACAAGAATGTAAGTCCATTTCAGTCACAGCGTTGCAGCTGGACAGCAGTGGAGGCGGGTGAAAAGCAGGAAGGAAGGGAAACAATGGATATAACCCTAGAAAGTTATTTATAGTAGAATGACGAAAAGCATAACTCTTTTACTCTATGGTCAGTTTTACACAGTGGAAAAGCTTTAAAGGTTTTCTTCAAACAATTGGAGCAATGCACAATGGCTCTAAATTATGAAAGAGAATGTCACAGGTTTTTTTTTTTCTTTTATTGAAGACCTTCAAAAGCTTTTTCTACTCTATTGTCTACAAGGATATTTAGGTTGATCAACATCAACTAAATTACATTTCTCCTGCATTAACAGAGTTTCCTGTTGGCAGCCTATGAAATAACACCGACTAAAACTGGAATAAATGTAGCTTATCTGAAAAACAGAAGACTTTTCCCCCATCTAGGCAAGTACAAACCAGAAAGTGTCTCTGTCCTCTCACTTATCAGATTTTTGCCATCTAATGCACAAGTTTCATTCACAAAATTCTGCAAATAACCACCTTAAGTAAGGTGGTTGGACAGCCTGTCACAGACATTGCTTTGCAGATGTAAGTACATGAAAAATACTAGTGCAAAATACTGCAAAGCATGTTGGATCAATAATGAAGAATGCTTTTTAACTTCTGGGGTTTCAAGAACTGTTATCTGAAGTGCAGTATCATCCAGCTTCAAATTATAAGTTAAGAGCATTAATGTTGTGATGATCACTTCATAATTCACTGGCACATTCAAGTCTTCTCAAGTCTGATAAAAGACAATGAAGTACATTACCCTGACAGTACGTCAGTGTGCATTGATCAAGATCATGAGAACAATAATTATCCACTCCTAGAATAAGAATGGCAAGGCAAGAATTTGCAGTTTCAGGGACGAAATATTCTTTTGAAATACAAGCCCCAGGGTTGCTGTAATGATCCTCTGTTTCAGGTGCCCCTTGTTTTAACTGCTTACTTTTTCTTTAGCATTACTGCAAAATTTTTTACCAGTGATTAAGACTCGCTGATTGAAGAACATAGTTCCTCCTTTTTAAAGAACAAAATTACCTACGTTACTTTTCTTACTCCAACAAATTGGTTTTTCTCAGCACAAAAAACACATTTACAAGGCAATTTCATCTATACTGTTAATGGTTTTCTGACAGACACACAACAACCTCAATGCTTACAATGCAAATTTTTTCCTAGAAATACATAAAACCAGTAAACATAAAGTGACTTTTTTTTCCTACCAAAATAGTAATCAACTGAAATATGTACATACCCATATATGCTGCCCAATGTATAGCTCGTCTGTCTTTCTTGTCAAATGCATTAATATTGGCCCCTCTAGACAACAGTAAGCTGACCATCTAAAATAGAGAAATCTTTTATTCATAATGGGAAACTCTGCTTAGAAAAAGAAAATCATAGAAGAAAACAAAAATACATGTGTTCTTAAAGGATTTAAAAATGCTGGATTTTGAATATTCCATAAGCTTGAAAAAACTGGCTGCCACACCCTGGCAGCAATAATGAAGTGACTGTAATGAACACAAAACTTGATGTCAACAAAAACATTTCTCAGTTTAATATAGCCAAGCTGTGAAATCTTTCGAATCTTCAGGTTATTACTAAGGGATTCACTAAAGCTAATCCCAAAAAGCAGTCCAATTTTCCAATGTGTCTCCAATTACCTATATGCAATTAATAGGAATTTCTCAGCAGTCACTTTTCAAAGCTTCAGTATTAGGCGAGTTAGAGCTTATTACATGTATTTCCTCCACATTTCAGTGACATCACTTTCCATATGTTCACTATTTACTGAATAGAAAAATACCCTGTTTTTTCCATTTTTAATTTACCCATTACTAGTTTAACTCCACTTATCTCAGCAAATTTGCTTCTTTCATAAGAAAAGTGAACTCTGTAATAACCTTCCAACTAGTTGATGTAACATTTATTTTCCACAACTGTTCTGTACAGAGATGCACACAAAAGACAAATTCAAATACAAAACAGGGGTAGGGTTTTTTTGAGGGCATGAGGGAGACATGATTTTAAACTGAGGAACTAAACATCAGAAATGAGAGGGACAGAATGACAAGTGGAAAATAAATTAAGAAAATTAACTTTTACCTCAACATGTCCACTGAAGGCTGCATGATGCAATGCAGTTCTGCCTGCTCGATCAGACACATTTACATTGCTTAGGAGAGGCACCAAAGCTTCAGCACACTTCACAGCTTTGTTTGCAGCTGCTATGTGTAGCGGTGTCTGCCAGTTTTTATCACGAGCATTGACATCCGCTGAGTGCTTTAACAACACCTGAACAGCATCCTGAAAGCATTTACAAAAAAAAAAATAAACCCCTTAGTAAAGATCTGAAATGCCGGCCTTAGATTTAAGGACAGTATAGTGGAATATAACTCTCTACAATTTGTCCATTTATAAACATAATCTTACACTTTGAGATTCGTATTTTATCACAAATCCAAATTTGGGGATGTTCTCGTGAACATGAATAATATAACCCCTACAGGATGCAACCAAATCAACCATTTCCAGGTCTTTTATCCAATTCCTTACGACACCTGGCAAATTGTTTTGTCATCACAACTGATTTCCAAAGCTCAATAAACCAACTTAGGACTTCTTGCATAGCCAAGGAAAAGTGCAGTACTATGAACTTATAATGAATTTTCATCAATCTGCCAAGCAAAAGTTTTGAACTGTCGAAGTCTAGAAATGGCAAAAAGAACAGATTATGAAACGTACATTTAGAAACCGCAGATAAAACAGAGCACGGTCACAAAAAGTTTCAACATACATTGTTGCAAAACTCCTGAAAAACGTTTTAAAATATTGCACTGAATGCCATCTCTTAAAAAGATTGTTCATTTCCTTTTTTTAAAATTACGAGCTGTGAAAAATCGACAAATTACACTGTAGTTCTTACAGTAAGATAAACAAATCCCATTAAAATATGTACACCCAATTGGAATGCATAAAAAATTAAATCTGTTGGCAACATCAACATGATAATGAGTATTGCATTTTACATCAACTGTGTGACCTTCCCACAATTCACTAATTGCTTTTGGTGACTGCCAACTTAGTAGTCACTGAGCACACAAATAATCGATTACCACTTTGAACTTAAAACATGTTACCACAACTTGTTACTAGAAATTTTGAATTACAGTGTGGTACAACAGCTAGGTATTATTCTGAGCTATGAGCAGAATGCTAAGTAACTCTTGATTCTATTTATATTGTAATAAATTATATTTAAAGTGGCCAAATTTCTTGTACTGTCAATAAAAAGTAAAATAGGAACAAACATAAAAGTGAACATACTGCATCACAGGCTTGTAATTTAAATGAGAAATGGAATAGCTCTTCTATTCTACAAGAAACTGAAGCAGGTTTAATACTTTAAAATACTAATTACATTTTAAGTCTTCTCTTTTTAAACCCAAATATTAAGAAATACCATAATCAGAACAAGGAAATTTTAGAATAGTTATTACCCCTTTTGCAGAAGGAAGCACCATAATATTAGTATAAAAATAATGTATCTCATTTTTAAGCACATAAGCAATTAATGAATTTAATAGAATTAGTGAATCTACTTAGGGCTTTTTTTTTTAAATTTGCAATGTACACCATGTGCACAAAAATATAAAGGCCTAGAATGTGACTGTCTTGACATGAAGTTGCCTTAACTTGCACAGGTGACAGCCAAATCCATAATTTCAGCTATTTTGTATGTTTCAATGTCCTTGTTTAATTGCAGCTGTCCTTACTCAACAAGTAAGTCCAGATGTTTTACTGAAATCATTATCAAGCTTTTTCATTATAGCTTTTCATCTAAAGCCCCAAAACTATATAAGTCTGTCAGATGGTAAAAAGGTGCCTACATGTACCAACCACGTATAGGGGCTCCTATGACTCACTGTGTTTATAAATAGAGAATTCTGACAAGTGCCTATCATTGCCTTTTGGGTAAATAGTCTGATTGGTTTACACGTGTTGGTTGCCTTTGGTTAGCATTTTGTTTGAGATCTTCCACATTTTAAAAAACATGACCAACTTTGCATTTCTTGAAGTTACCATTTAGGCCCAGTTTGTCTGCAGTACTCCTCTCTGCAAGCACGACTGTTGTAAAGAGCTTTTATTATTCCTCAGCTCTGAAGAATGTAGCATTTGGTGCTTCGGTCAGCTCCCAAAGGAGCAGCCTAAAAATATCTCAAGAACAAACAGCATTTGGGAATAAGGCACCCTTGAAGATTCATTTTCAAACGCTGTTTTGAATATCACGATCTCCACATAACTTAGCTATTAATGCTAGTGACAAAATACTGCCATTTATCCAGGGAATTCAAAAGCAGAAACTGAAACAAGGCTTGTTTAGATAGTTTGTGGATCAAATACTTCAAGTTTAATGCTTGTCAAAACCAAAATATTCAATTCTATCTTCTCAAACAAAAATTTACTAATAAAAAACCTTTACTTGAGACATACTGAAATGAGCATCACTTTGACTCACAATCTCAAAGGAGAGTTTGCATAAACTCTTCCACATAACAAGCTCAGCATTTCTCTTTTTGTTTTGATCTTCTAAAGGCATTTAAATTTTTTATTAAGACAACCACAACAGAGAAACAATAACAAAGTAATTTCTTACGTTATTATATTCTCACAACTATGTAACTGGTAGACTTGAAGAAACATGCTACATTTCACTTATAATTTTTAAAGTGATGTTCAATACTATTATTATTAATTAATCACATTAAAAAAAACCCAAACCAAAACCAGAGATTTGCAGGACTTTATAGAACCACTGATTTCTTCAATGCCTGAACAGACAAGCCTGTAAAAAACCCAAAGAAATGCAAAGATGATGCTGTAAAAACTATTAAATCTTCATTTATCTCTAATTCCCTCATACCGAACTGTTCTGGTTACCTTAAAAGTACAGTGACCTTGAGAACAATGTGTGCAGAATCCTCTGCTAAGGAAACTGCAGAGAGCAAAGCTCAGAACTCTAAGTTTATAGTTCTTCCTCTTCCCTCCTGCTCAGGCAAGTGCTATATATATATACATACCCTCAATAGGTTAAATAAACTCTCAGAAATGTTCCACAATTCCAAACATTTGGAGTAATTTCACTTTTTAAAAAACGAACATTGGACAGAAGGTAATTTGAGATGTCTCATTTTAAAACAAAGCAGTCACAAAAAGCAACATACCTCACTACAAGATGCTACAGCTCTGTGTAAAGGAGTCAACCATTTGCTGTCTTTGGCATTAACTCTAGCTCCTGTAACAAAAAATAAAGTAACAGAAATTTAAAATATATTTATAGGATGACGGAAATATTTTCAAAAACACAGATAGAACAATTGGAAGTTATTTATTCTAGGCTCACTAATACAGTATGATGGAAAAAGGGATCTTTCCTCCAGCTGAAGTCCAGCACTCTGAGGAAAGTTCTTTTAACACTGTAACCATAATACTCTTCCACATCAAAGTATACTCATATTTTTACACTTGGTCATCCTCTATATTCTTTTGCACTTCCAAAGCCACATAAAAGGTTGTTGTGTAAGAAAAAATGAACTCCTTGCCTTCATTCAGCAACAAAAATGTCATACTTTCTCAGTTGAAACTCTCCACTAAACCAGAGAAAGAAGCTATGCTTACTCCCCATGCCCCCAGTTTCCTTGTGGTTGGCGTGCCTGATGCACAGGTATAAAGAATGAGGATGATTCTTCTACTGGGAATTTGGGAATAAGTCTTCACTGCTCCACTAGGTCACTCGGCCCACCCCAGGATGTGCTGGTCCTCCCTTCATGAGAAAGATACGGTCACACCTCTCTACTTCTAAAAGCATTCTAGAGAAAGAGCCATCCTTGTCCCCAGGAAACAAGGCTGCACAAACATCTGTAATGGACACAAATCTGAGAAGAATTTTAATTTTTTTCTTAATAATAAAAGGAAAGAAGGGTTTGGGAACCTTTTTCCCTGAAGGAAGCAGCTGCATTACACTTTAACTTCCAGTGAGCTCCACCAAAAAAGAAAATTTAATGATCAAAGTTAATAATTTGATTTCTTACTGATACACAACGCACACACACATATATATAACCTTGTAGGTTATTTATACCTTGAGTGGAAATTTGTCCATCCTTATTTCAAAACTTTTGAGATTTTACAGGGGTAGCTTAGGCAAAATGCTACATTTTTGAAGAAACAGTTTGGAAATACTGTTGGAAAGAATCACACAGCAACATTAATGCTACACGATCAGAGCCGATTGACTTCTCAGGCTAAATATAGCACTTATGTCAGAACCAACTAGTTTTTCCTATGCAGGAACAGAAGAGGATGGAAAGCCAGCAGTAAGACACAAAATGCCAAACAAGCTGCTGGTCAGGACACTCATCCGAGAGACGGGGTATTTTGCTCCAAGACGTGCACCAGCAAAGAAACTGAACAACCTGACCAAGAACCCCAACAGTCTGTACAGAATCACGGTTGCATATACTAACCAAACCAAATATCTAAAGTCAATTCTCTTGAGTTTCCTCTCTTGAGGATCCAAACTCCCAGTTAGATCCTAGGTCTTCCAAGCACTAGACAAAACCTGAGGTCTAAATGCTGGCTACAATTTCAGGGATTTCCATCTTTCCTTACCTAAACTTCAGAAGCTTTGGGTGTCATCCTATTTTTCCAATTGCAAAAGTTTTTGAAAAATAAGATTGATGAACAGGGAAGAAAGTCTAAGTCCATTTGAAGAAAACTCCCACAAATCTAACAGAAGTTTAACAGACTTCATCATACCATAAATATCTGCTTTTGTCAAACGTCCTAAGGATCTAGTGGTGTACTGCATCACATCACGTGCCATAACAGTGTTCTGCATCAAGTTCTGCCCAGAACTCAAGCAAAAAAAGAATTCGAGGATTCTGAAAGTCACCAGGAACGTCTTACAATTTTGGCAGTAAGTGATGAATGAAATCACAAACATAACGAAGTAACAATCAGTGAGAATGTAATTAATGTATCTTGAAAGTATCTGTAATTCTTGATTGTCTTCCAGGTAATTGTTGGCCTCACCTTGTTTTTAGCAAAAGAGACAAAAGTAAGAGCCAAAACAGTACTCTAGGCTCCACCTGACTTCACGTCTAGCCAACAACCAAGGTATGAAGACTTTCAAAGTCTGATTTTTATCTCTAATTTTAGGAGGCAAATGTCTTTAAAGCATTTGGAAGAACTTAAGGGAGTTACTAACCCATTAATTACCATCCTGATTTTCCTCAGGAAAATGAATTTGCAAGATTTGAGGTCAGGTCAGACCCATCCAGGCAATGAAGCCCAGGACAGGAGAAGCACTGTGCCCTTCAGAAGGGAGAAATGCACATTTCCACTCCAAAGAAGTGGCAGTTACCTAAGTTTCAGCTCTAAGTGAAAACATGCTTAGAGTCCAAGCAGCGTTTATGTGTTTGGATAAGGCGTTTATTGACATTTCTGCTACTTTTAACATACAGCTTAAAAATTGTACCAGAAGAGAGCAGGAATAAATACAAAAAGATACTATACAAAAGGTTTTTCCAGTGGTAAGTTAATCACACTTCCTAAGACTAAAAGAAACTAATATATGAAAGTAATGAAATCACCATTAGCCAAAGAAATGTCTAAGTAAATTTTAAGTGATATATCTAAAAGCAACACAGCTCTCTCAAAAAACAAAACACAGTAATTATCTGCTCCCCATCCCATGTGTGGTCTTTCACTCAAAGAAACAAGAAAGCCTGGGTCTACAACATCCCATAATTAAAACAGTGTAATATGTCACAGACATTAAAATAAGCTAACTTGAAAAAAAAAATTGTACATTCTCTGACAAAGGAAAACACCAAAGTTGATTTTTGACAACAAATCTAAATATCTGATGGACTTAAACACCACCAAGCTTGTTTTTTCCTCCACAACAAAAACTCTTGAAGAAGTTGCTAAATTGTTATATTGAAAGACAAAGTTTTTAAGCAATAATCAGGATAAATGTACTAGGAAAAAACACATATGCACTCTTAAAGTGGGAATTGGGAGATTACAGCTCTACATACATTAAATAAAATATTTTTCAATTAACATAGAGACTTCTTTGCCCTCAAATTTCTCTAAGAAGCCATGCTGTCAAAAATGATTTAAATTTCATAAAAGAGCTTCTCCAAACAGCCTTACATCTGAGGACATAACCTCTCTCTAGGCTGTTCTTTACTCCCTAGCACATGATTTAGGGAAAATGTTACTGTTCCTCCCTCCCCCTTCAGATGCTCTCGAAGGGTCATAAAGCTCCCTCAAACCTCTCAGTCCTACCACACAACAGTGAGGGAGTTTAGAGCCTTGATTATCTGGGGTATAATGCTCTAATCCAGACCATTGCAAACAAATGTTTCAAAACCATATTACACCTCTACCAGGGTAATTTGTTTCATGGTTCGCCTAAAGACGGTTTGAACACACGTATGTGTATAACTCACTGCACAACACCGCCAATGCAATACTATCTCCATGAAGCCCAACCTGCTGACGTGTTAACCAGGGCATTTCTCACATTTCAAATGCCAGTTATGCAGCAGTTTGCTCTTTCAAAGCACAGTACAGTGTACCTCAATCCCTACTGTGCAAAACGGAAAAAAAACCCAACCCCAAACAACCCCCCCACTCATCACACTGGATCTTCCAGACTTCAAGGGCCTGTTTATTAAAACTTCTCAAATATTCATTTGTTTACTGTAATTTTTTTTTTATTTTTAACCTCTTTGAATGCCATAGAGTTTGCAGGAAAAGAATTTGGGGGCTTGCCAGAGAGATCAAGCGCAACACTGCAACACAAATACTCAACTTGAACTTAAGAGCCCATCATGTAAATGACCCTCCCCTAAAACTGAACCCTCCAAACAAACCAAATTACTCTTCCACACTGGTGCACTAAACCAAAACATTCCAGATCAATCCTTTCATCACCAAGTTTGTTAGTACAGCCTAGTAAGTTTACACATCTAGGCAAATATAAAAGCAGGACTTTTGCTTTGTATAAGGGGAGGGTAGGAGGAATTAGAGAGAGAGAGAAGTATTACATAATTTTCTCTCATCCCCAAATTTTACATTTCATCTTGCCAAGTTGCATTCACAAGACTGACAATTAGAAAGACATATTTTATTTAATAAATATAGTACAGAAGCTACTGAAAAACTCAGTGATGCTTACTTTTAGCTAGTTTATGTTTCAAGAGGTCCATTTTTCAATTGAATAAATACACTGACTTACAGACTGATCATGGAGGTTTTAATTATATCCGTCTGTATCTGACAACTGCACATTTAAATGTGCTCTTAGCCACCAATTCCTGGACGTATGTTTCTGCACTCCAATTGCTACTCCTTGGCTTTCCATACCCTTACTAAGAGCTAGAACCTCAACCACACCCTGGAGAGACAGGCAAGGAACAACAGGGCAGGAAATACTGCAAGGAACAACCACACACCATCTCCTCCACCCATCAAGTGCCATACAACTCCATAGCTATGTCTCTCACTTCACCTCTGTGTTTCTCTCTTAAAAACTTTTGCTGTGACTCTCCTCCTGATCTTCTCTGCACCAGAACTCTTCCCATTTGTAAATGTCCTCAGGACACGAATGCAGTGGCTGCATTACTCACGCGCCACTAGTTGGAAACAGATCCAGAAAAGAAATACAACAGAACTGACAAGACATCTTCATCTTTGCTCACGGTACTGCCCTAAGTACTGAATTGCCTTCCACTGTTCTGTTTGCAGTCTGTATTTTTAGACTTTCAAGAATGGTATTTTCCTTTGTTATTGTACAAGATGTGCTAGGACTGAACAATATCATAATATAAGCAAAGAAAGCAAAAGTGCTTTCATTCAGTTATGCAATACAGACACCCAGTACTTGAAGCTCTGAAACGTTTATTTAGGAGTAAAAGATGTAAATAAGATCTTTAGAGTGCATTTAAGAAAGTAACAAACTTTGTCTTAAGAACTAGTATACTGAATTAACCCTAGGAATTCTCTTTGCAGAAATTAAGAAAATCTCAGGTATAAATCAGAGAGTAACCAGCAGTCCAACTGTAATTCGATGCTATTTAATTATTTTCCTTACAGCCAGTAACAGCTTCAGAAGTGTTTCGTTTTAAATGATCCACTATTTTATCTAGAGACAACGACCTTGGAAGCACTTAAGCTGGCAAGTAGACATTCTCAGGCTACACTGAGGAATAAACAGAGACGAACACTATTCCTTAGATAGAAAAATATGTGAAGAGTCAGGAGGAGATACAGAAGAAGTTTTTAAAGTAAAAGAAGATTTGAGATATAAATTGGAACCATCAGTAATAGAAAATGAGTGGTAATTTCCTACTGAAAACTTGGGTACTTGCAAAATAATTGCTGCAAAAATAATGAATAAGACCTTATTGAGAGAAAGCTGTTTGCTATTTATAGGCTAAATACATAGTAAGGGATCTAGAATAGTGAAAAAAAATCTGAGAAAAACAAGAGTGGAATCTTTTGACCAGCCACAATGGCGCTTCTTCAACAACAGCTTTTCTTTTTGTTGTTTAAGAAACAAACAAACAAAACCACCCCAAAATCCCCAAACAACGCTGCAAAAACAAGAAACACATGGAGATACGCTGGCAACACAATCAAGTCGAAGTCATCCTTCCGGGACTTTACTGATTTTCAATACAGGAAGCTAATTTCATCTCAGCTACTACCTCCTCGAGCTTCAGAGAGCAACAGGAGGTCAGTCCTCTGACTCCCCAAGCTACTGAATGCTTCTACCTTTTCCTAACTCAGCTTAATTTTCTCTCTTAAAGAGCATCAGAGCTGCTTTCTTCACATCAACTGACTGTTACTGCTGCCAGGGGGAAGTTAGGACAGCTAGAAAAAGAAAATGTCAGACAATATCGCTGTCACAAGAAGAGGAAGTGGCTGAAAGTGAAAAAGGAGTCCCTGTGAAATGCCTTCTGTGTGTGGGTACATCTGTAATCCAAACAAAGGGAGCTTCATGCAGCTGAGATTCTGCAGCAAAAGCCTTCCAACAGCTGAGCTGTGTGACTGTCATTGCATGGATTTTTAAAACTTTCATGGCTTCAGAATTAAAGGAACAAAGGTAGAGTTCTGTAACACTCAAGGGTCTTACTATCTTCCAAAATCTGTTATTACTATAATGATAGTTTTCCAGTATCAGGAAGATTCTTACATTTTCCAGCTGGCCCAGAGGAAACAAAAACTCGTGGGCTGCCAAACCTTAATGAGATTGAGTTTGGCCACACTCATGTAACACTGAGCTTCACGCAGAGAAAATTTTGGGTTAAACAAACAGAAATGTGTTGTGTTAGTATTGAAGTATCAATGCAATATAGTAACTAAATCTTTTCAAAAGAAAACAACCAACAATTCAAATATCAATTTTTATAAATTACGTTGATTTCAGTGAAAGCAATAACAGTCTGCATGGTATTTTAAAGAAAACAAATGGAAAAAGTTAATAATCACAAGAACACATTATGTGATCACATTAATCTGTTCTGCTTCTCTCATGTCACTTCCCAGCAGAGTAGACTCTGATGGCATTAAACGCTGTATGACAGAGAGAAGTTCATATGCAGGACTTAAAAAGGGGTTCATTTTTTTAATCTGGACTTCTTGGAAAGAACAGAAAGTTGGACATTCAGTTAATTAAAATTTAACTATTACACTTTTCTAATTTTCAGTAGTTTGCCATCATTTAAACAATTAAAGTCAGTGCAATTATGCAAAGCAGACATGCATTTGCGCACCAGGATGCAGAGCTGTACATAGGTCACCAAAATACAACTGTGCTGAGTATTACAACTCTTCCCAGAGTAATACAAAAAAGAAAATGCTTCTAAAATTACAATTCTCAAGTAACTAAAATACAAACTTCTGTTCCATCCTTCTGGGTGCTATAAACAATGATTTTCATGCCTCTTCTTTATTTACTGGTCACCTCCTTACCTAACAGATTTGAGAATGCTAATTGCTTATCAAGCTACAATCTAAGAGTGAGCAAAGATTTGAACATTTAGACTTCCACAGACCACAGTGGTATGACAATCTGTTGGTAAGACATTCACATCCTCAGGGGAAAAGTTATTAGTGTTCAGTGAAACACCATCTCAAAATAAAAAAAACAAAAGGCAATATATAATCTCCAGCCCCAAACTGGAGTCACTGAAGCAATTTCTTTGATGTGTGGAGCCTGTAACCAAACCATCACCTTCAGGTCCCTTGCCCAGGTGAAAGACTACAACAGGAGAGGTCACAGAGCAACATTAAAATTTCTCAAGAATTCAAAGACTAAGTAAGAATGCTGAAACACTGCTCCACAAAAGTCTGCAATAAGGCTACATCAGTTATATTTTCAGTATGTGCTGATATGGGTTGCTTATGTCTACACCAAAGTAATATAAACACGTTGTGACAGTAACATGTGATCCAAAAGACATACTTGAAAGCAACGTGAATCCCCTGGAGCAGGATGTAAAAGACATTCCAATCAAAAACCTCTATGTAGGTAACATAACACTAAGAATAGAGAATAATGAGAAAGAATCAGGTAAGAGTCACTGAGTAGTGGAAGACTTCAGTAATTTTGAGGTTCAGTTTGAAGAAAGAATAAAAACAAAGCAAAAAGCCTTTGTAGGATAGCTTGCACAGCAGGAAAGCTGTAATGTGACATTCCAGCAAAGCTATGTTAGAGGACATTACAAGTTGTAAAGACAAGCTCTCACAAGGTGAGAAATGCTAGGATGAAAGTAGCCTACACTTAATTAAATCCCTGGCGCAAATATGTTGCAATGGGTCAATTAAAGTCACAGACACAATTCTTACATGCAAATTTACTGCACAGAGGAGATGGTTGTTTAGAAATGCTATTTATTCAACAAACTACTTTTCTCATTGCTCAAAAAGAGACCTTGCAAAACAGCAAGTGTTCTTCAAACCTTGCTGTGGTAACACATGTTCTTTATTTGCTCTGTAATGCTGATCTATTATGACAAAATGTGACATTATACATCTGTCTCAAAGGAGAGGTTTGATTTCCAGCTGAAACACAACAGATGAATTTTCCCTATCTTTATGAAATACAGAGAATAAATACACTTAACCTCTGTTCTCTGTCTTCCAATTAGGAGAGTTAAAAGAAATCCTGGCTTGTGCATTTTGAGACATCTAGACCTGATTTCTCAGAGAAGAAGCTAGTTAGCACTTCTGATACAGCTGAGTGCTCACACTTCACCAACCACAAAGATTTCAAATCCAGCATTCAGAAATGAAGACGACTAAATTAGTGACTAATTCTTAGAGCCTAGTTTAAGAGGCTTGCCTAAAACCACTGCTTGCAAGCAGGTAATACATAGATTCATACTCACGTACAACACAGCCTTTCAAACTGAACAACCTGAACACCAGACACCACTTTCAAGCTGCAATTAATGCCCCTCTTCAGTCACTTGAAAATGTGTCAACAACTCATACCTACCTGAGCATCCCTCATCTTCCCACCCTGGCTCACTCCCAGTACAGGCTCTCCCTATGCCTTTCAGGAGGCTGTGCCTCTACAGCAGGGCACAACATCTTACTGAAGTCCACAGCACAGCGCATGAGCACAGCAAGGTTAGACTGACATATACAATCCACAGCTTTCAAAGCTTTTGATTTGCAACTGTCTAATGCATTGTTTTGCTGTAAGTAAATCTTGATTTTCATTAAATAAGTACTATCTGAGATATATTGATGCTTCCCAGTCTTCCTGAACAATCTGCAGACACTGCAGCACCCCACAATCTTTCCTCCATGCAACTATTCGTACAGCCCTAATTCTTAGTACTTCACTTCCCTTTGTTCTCCATTTTTCCTTACGCTTAACCCCAGGCTGTGTGCCCAAATAGCATGGCTAACCTTTCTCTCCCCACTGCCATCCCCCAATCAGGATCTTATTTCATTCCTATCTGAACTAGAATCTCACTCCTTTCCATAAGTTCTTTGCCTGAGAGAGGGCTATTTTTTTCAATCACAGTTCTGGTAAATGGACTCTGTTCACCCAAACCAGAAAGAAAATTCACCCTCAGAAGTAGCTGACTGCAACTTTACGAAAGTTTATAACACTGTTAGTTGTTGAAAGGGGTCACTATAGATTTTCAAGAGTCATCAGAACTTGTTTTTCTTCTTGATAGGGAAAACCAGCACGTTTTCAGATTTTAAAACCTTTCACCTTTTCAGAAGTGATCTTTTCTGGACAAATTGTTCCTATAAAGTATTTCCATAACATAGATATATAAATACAAATAATGTGATATTAATTAATTATATGTATAGATAATTACATACATTATTTGTACTCTCTTTATATAATGAAAATATTAAAACTTGTTTAAATTATAACAAATTAAATTATGCCTGGCAATTTCAACTGAAAGTCTGGAAGTGAACTACAGTTTTAAGTGACACTTCCTTAAACCCAGATTTGTTATTAAGGGTTGATGGGGGATGGTGGTGGTGGAAATAGCCAACTTTGCACAGGTAAGGCATGCAATTAGGCAGACTAAGGATTAAAGTAATTCTATGGGACTGCTACAAGTTTTAATCTTTCTATGTAACTTTGAAGCTCCATATCAAGAATTCTGCTTCAAGCTACCTGATGGGTAGGTTTGTCCAAGATCAAAGAACCAATTCAGTACTTTAGTCATGAAGTTCTGCTTCAGATTTTTGGTTTAGTTTCTTGGGTTTCTAAGTTATTTAAAAAAAAAACAAAACAAAACAAAAAAAACCGAACAACCCAAACCAAAACCAAGGTATACTATTTTACAGGACTTGCAGTTTGTCTTAATACAAATAAATAGCGGGAAAAAAAGATGAGATTTTAACATTTTAAGCCGATTCTAATTGTGCATTTAAGCCAACAGGCAGAAACTTCAAATGATACAAACAACTCTGGATGTTCTTCTATGTTCAAATTTAATTGTTTTTCTGAAGGCCATTTCAGAACCAACAGTAATGCTGCTAACGCCTGCCTATAATATATACACTATAACTTCTTTAAACTAAACTATTGAAAGTTGATCAAGCTACAAATAAAAATAGCTAAAACTGAGAAAGCTTTCTACAAGGAAATATTTTAAAGCAGAACTACACAGTATTATAACACTCATAAGTCTGGAACCCAAATTTCAGTACAAACATCTTTAATTTCTAGTACATTAAATATCTCAATAAAAGCTACACAGACTAAGATGTACATAAATACTCCTTTGGATGTGCATAGAGTTATTTTTTTTTTCCATTAACAGGAACAGAACATACCAGATAAAATAAGTAGTTCAATAATTTCTGCATCTCCCAGATAGGCAGCAGCATGTAAAGGGGTCCTTTTCTCATTATCCTGTGGTAAGAGGGGGGAAAAAAGGTTTTATTTAAAATAAAAAAGTATGTTTTAGCATTTTGTACGTTATGAAAAGACACTGCATAAAACTGCATCTTCCAAATATTGTACATTTCATATTTAAAAAAACATAATTACTCTAAAGACATTAGTCACATTTACTAAGACAAACATGCTTCTCCCTAAGGAGCTCTTAACACCTATATAGTCAACTACTGTTTTTCTGACACACACAGATTGGCAGATGCTCATCACATGTTTAGATTAACCCATCAGTTATAAACGACCATTCACTTGTCTCCAGAGATAGGAACTCGAGTCTGTCCTACACTGTTAAAATGGTGTGTCATGTCATATGCAACAATTAGTGACAATTTCTGTGCAAAGTTTAAAGATAGTTTCAAAAGTTATTATTTGAATAAAAAATAGACAAAAAGCTGGAGTGCATAGGGGCAAAAATATTGAAACCCAATTTCAACTGGTTTGTTTACTATAAATAAACAAAGAAGGTAGAGATGCAATTTATTTTGCAAAAAAGACTGGAGAATGCAAGTAACACCCAGCACTCTTAATTAGTTCAGGCTGTTCTAACATCTTTTTGAAGGTACAAGGATATTACTTAGACATACACAAAAAATACTGATGAAGATTCTCTTTTGAGAGATTAGTACAAAATATCCCTCAACTCTTTCAGGATCAGTTCCATCCCCTCCACCAGTTTATAGCTTAATCAGAAAAATAAGATCACATCACAGTGAGTGATAGAAATGAACAAGAACCAACCAGTTTGCTCTCTGAGGGAAGGCTGCTGAAAAATCAGAAGAGAGACAGATAATCAGTCAGCATCCTGGTTCTAGTCTAAGCTCTACTTAGATGTCTAGATCTTTTTAGTGGAGTTTAGTAGAGTTTCAAGGGGTAAGGGATCAAGATTATACGCAGCAAGTCACACAACATTGCTATTAATTCAACTGTTATGTCCTGATTATCATAAAATCATTACACATTTTAAATTGACATTTTATTTTGAAGAGCATTCCTCTCCCTTACTAAAATAACCTTATTCAGTGAACCCCTACTTGAGAGCTAGCACCATACAAGAATAAAATTCAAGTTCATGGCAGGAATGATCTTATAGCAAAACTGGAGCTGAGACCCAAGAAGTTCTTCTAAAACAAAAGAGACAACTTCAAAGCTTAGAACATTCAACCCACCCCCCTCCAGAAAAACATCATCATACACACAACCCCTTGCCCCAAAACAACCTACTCCCTCTGTTAGTCCCTGCTCAGAAAAAGTCAAAGCCACACAGTTCATCTTATCCATGTTTCCTCACAGAATTTTTTGAATTACACACAAGTCATTCCAAATTGAGCAGTGTAAACCTGACACTGATGCACCCTGAGGAATCAATACTACCTACTTACCACTAGCACCACATAATGCCTCCCCAATTTCTTGCCAGTATGTCTCAAACTGCAGATTACACATCTAGGATAAAAAGAGACAGCCCCCCTAGCACCAAGGACTTGCTATCTATGAAAAAAAAAAAAAAAAGAAAAGAAAAAAAAAAAAAAAGGAAAAGAAAAAAACCTGGAAGCACAAGGGGAAAAGAAAAGCAATACATAAACTTGCTTTCCCAGATCAATGACCAGTCAGTAATGAAAATCAGTTTTCATTCCTCCAGTATGGAGAAGCAGAGCTGCTATAGGTAGCTAATATTGAAGCCTTTTAGATAATGTTAAAGATCCTATAAACTACAGATTAAGGAACACCGAGAAATGAGTATGACAGTGTACCGTCTGCAACTTCATCACAAAATAAGAAAAAGATGTGCCAAGAGTACATTCTTCTGTAGACACAGCATTTAAAGAGGAACATGAGCAAAAACTGCACTCCCCATCTAAAGGGCAAAACATTATGATTAAAATTTTCATCACACTTGTGTTATTGGTTTCTTTGTTTTGGGTTTTTTTCAGTTTTCAACATCTCAGTGACAGAAGTAATACAAGTAACTAATGAGACAGAATGAATCCGAAATCTTCCAATAAAACACTGGACAGAAGGGAGAAAATTGTCTAGAAATACACTAACCACTAAGCCCGAAATATATTTTCCTGAAACATCAAGGTCCAAATTTCAAATAAATTTCCGACATGCTTATCCAAAAAATCCAACCGCTACTAATGAAAACCGTTGAGCATCCTGAAACCACCAAGATGCAAACACAAAAGCAGCTTAAACACAAGCAACATTTCCACTCCATCGCTCCTGTTTCCAAGCTCTGAGTTTCCAGTCATGCAAACATTTCAGTTCTGCTGCTCTTAAGTTGACAACTTGAAAAGACTCAAAGCCCAACTCCCAGTTCTGCAGCAGGGAGTACAAACTGGAAGCTTACGTATGCAGGAAGTTGGTGGAGATGTCCCTACTTTCTGCAGTGCTGGGATGCTCAGGGCTTGTCATCTTCTGGGTCACCTCCAGAGTTTGGTATTTCAACAATCTCAAGCCCCAGGGTATGTAACAACGACAAATATTCCACATGCTGAGGGTGCTTTGCCAGAAGCCCTGACCTTTCTTTTCCCTCTAGTTTCACAGCTCACATTTTTTTGATGCTTCCAAACAATTTTTGTTTATTTAACTTCTCTGTGTGAAAGTTTTAGGTTTAGTATTTAAAAACCTGATTTTCAGAATTTGTTACAAAAGCAGAAATGCTGCATTCAGCAACCTCTCATTCTCGTTCTGTTCCTTCTGAAGTCTTACATTTTCTTAGTAAGTTTTAATACATGAAATCTGACTAAAATGAAAGAGAATTCTGTATTTTAAAAGCTACTAAAGTACCACTACACAAACTACTTTTTATTAAGAAACAGTAATCATTTGATGACCAAATTTCATCTGCAGATACAAACTACTGCATATGAAGGATTACATTAAGTAACAGTAAGAAAGCTTTCAGCTTTAATGATGAACCTTAGAAGCAGATATCTTGCAGCACTGACATATCATACTAATATAAATTCTGACTCTAGTATTCTTCCCTTAGTTTCATAAATTTAAATGACATTAAAAGAAAAATTTCAGTGGAGAAGGGGTTTTGTGCATAAAAGTCACTGTTACACAACACGTAAAATCTAACACTGTTGGTACTATTTAATCCCAAATATCACAGTGTTGTGGCAGTACTTGACAACTCAGAAAAGCAAGTGTTGTGCCATCTTCATTTTCCAATTCAAAAATCTGCAAGGCAAATAGGACTATTACAACCCTAAATCAGCTGTAATGCTACTAAGGAAACAGATCTAATTGCATTAGGCAGGTTTTACATAGTTGAAAGAGAACTTTCAGCTTTTTCAAACTTGTTGTTTCCAGTAGGAACAACAAAGAAATTTATATTCCCAATAAGAAACTCACAAGTTTAATTCCAGATATTGGGCAATGCTGTCAACAAACCGAAAAGCAATAAAAGGGCTCAGTCCTTAAGGAATCAGTTTTCAGAATGATAGTTCTGTGTCACAAAAAGCCCAACATCATATTTATATTTGCCTTCGGATTGCATTACATGAAAAATATATAATCCTTCCATTTGCAGTACTCCTTTTGCAGTAATTCTTCCATTTATCAAGTTTCCCAAACATTTCCTCTACGCAGGAGTTTGTGTAAGGATCACAACATGAGAAATTCATAGGAGAAGGCCTTATGACCGCATTAAACCCAAACCTGGAATAAGGTGACATGGATAGTGGTATTGTTATAAAGGTTCTTAATAAACTCTCCTAACCTAGAACCATGGTAAGGCCACCTTTGTTTCATTTTACCTAAACCAAAAGCTTTAATTGCTACACTGGTTATTTCATGGATCAAAACTTGTACAGTGGACAAACCTGTGCTAATTTAAAGACACAGGTTTCAAACCTACCTCTTTTCAAATTAGTAAGTGTCCTTGGAGATACAACAATTTATTCCTGGTTGGTTTTTTTTGTTTGGTTGGGGGAGTTTTATTATTACTTTTTTTTAATTTTTATTCCTGGTTTGTTATCTCAGCAATTGACTTAGAGTAACTACTTAAAAGTACAGAGAGTTTTAAGGAGCTAGATGCCTTAAAGGCAGATTTCTTATCCCATGCACATCCAGTAAGACCGCTGTAACCAGTCCATGGCTTCAACAAAAGCGTATTAGAATATAAAATTAATTTTGCCCTTCAATAGTTCAACATCGACTGATCCAAAATCTTTGAATTAAAATACATTTTGGAAAACCCCTTCATAAAAACTCCTCTTTAGCCTATCTGCTCTTCAAACCCAAATTTTGCAATAATCCTTTTAAATACTCTCATTTTTTTATGATCACACTCACAAAATATCTTAATAGGTGTTTTGTGCTGTATGACTTGTCAGCTGTCTGCTTCCAGTGCCATCTGTTCCTGGCAGAAATGAACCCTAAATACATGATCATAAATCTTGAACAAGTTTCAATTCCAACATACCCTGCAGTAGCTTTAATAAACACTCCTTTTAAGTGAAATGATTTTTAAATATAACACTTAGTGCATTTTTCAGTCAGGTTAGAAAAACAGGACTTTTCAAGCAGCACAATGGGCAACTCCTGGGTTCACAGATAATGTTTAAGAACATGATTACAAAGTATTTCCAATTCTTTGATAGTGTCCAGTACCACAGAGGTCTCTCCCTGTGTGAAGCCCCAGTGCTACACTTGGGAGTCACCAGAACACCGAACTATAGTTGCAGATTTTGCTGCAGTTTTTAGAATTATTATTTCATCTGGTAGAATAACTGTATACTCTAACTGAATTTCTTTGTTACTCCACACAAAAACGGAACACATTTCAATATTTGGCTTTTATATTTCAACTTTAAACTTCTCAAAAGTTTACTTTAGGGACTTAATTTTATAAACTGGGTCACTAACTCTTTGGAAGTATGTTCAATCACTATAGCGTCTTAAAAACACATAACCAGAATCTGAAAATTAATGAACTTAAACAAGAAGATAAATAATAAGTACTAGGCTTTCAAAATTTGTAAACTTCAAAACTTTCAAAACTAATTCTGTGACAATTTCATATCCCTACGCTACCTTGAGTGTAATTCATTTGCTATTTCTTTGGATTTTCCCCCAATATTTCTTAAGTCAATTCTCTGAACTTTGCATTGTCAAAAATTAACACATTTCTAACTAATTTTGTTTAACATACTTTTTGGAAGCAGTTTTCCCACCATATTTCAAATTTAAGATGAATATCCAACATAGAGAGCAAGCTAACAAATCACACTAATGGTCTTCTGCATGCTTAAAAATGGGAAGAAAGCATGCCAGTAAACACAGCAATAACAGGTATTACATAGCTAACCACAATGTATCCTTCGAGGCCAAATAACAGACACGTTGTAGTTGAAAGGATTAGATTTGTCATGCTGACTTCATTAATTTCTTGAACTTATGCTCATGTGACTATTTGTACGAACACTTGTACTGCATTTAAAAGAACCACTTTTTGAAAGCCCAGTGTTAAACTTCACTAGTAAGACTCTATCATTACACATTACATTTCAAGGCATATCTTCTTCATGCCATCTCTTAGGGCAGAGCAAATCTAGACCTCCAAGCGATCACAAAACAAATGGGGAGGAACCCTTGCCCTCTTGCTCATTAAGACAGCAGTGACCAATGACTTGATAAACCTTTCTTGTAAAGAACAAGAAAAGAAAGTGGCTTTAGCAACAGGGGCCACGTCAGCTGTAATCTGCCAAACCCCAGTGTTGTTTCTAGTCAAGATCTTCCGTACCAATTTAACAGTGTATGCTCTTTGACTTGATTCTACATAATAGTAACAACAAGAATAATAAAAAAATATCACACCATGGACTAAACCACTGCATTTTGTGAGTGCCACTTGTGGCACTGTGAACTTACGGAGACCTCAAAAAAAGTGGAAGGTAGAGGTAGATATACAATAGAAAATAAAATGTAAGTCAGAAGAGAACTACAAAGCACCTAGAAAAAGGTCAGTCATAAGAGCACTGCTTTGGGAAAGACCAAAAGTTTACCTGAACGTAAGTCATTCTAAGCACGCACATTTCTCAAGAGCACAAATGCACAATTTTCTAAATTGCCACAAGGAACAAAAATAAAAAATAAAATCTCATAACAAGGTAATTTTTAGTGGATCTACAATGACACATAAAGCAACCAGCAAGCACTGTATTTCTAGCATGTTAGAAGAAAAGACTATTAGCTATATAATTGCAACAGAGACACTAATTCTCCGCTCCAACTGCAAATGGATAGATTTTCAATATAGGCATATTTCAGAAACTGGATAGAAGTTTAACTTGTCTGGGTGAATGGGCAGAAGGAGGAAACTCATGCTGAGCGGCATTAAAAAATACAGAAATGAAAATCTGATCTATTCTGACTTCATTACTTATGGAGGTGATAAAAGGCTAAGAAATTTGGCTATAAAAACTACCGAGCCATATTCACATTTCCAGCATGAGAAATGAACAAATAAGAACAACAGAATGGACCTTGGTCAGTAAACCTCTTTCCCTGGGACAACAGGGTGAAAGTGCCATAGTGAAAGTCTTAGGGGAAAAAAGACACATGCCAAACTGGAGTTTAGAGTCTATAACAACAGTACCAATCATAAGGCATTTCATAACTGAACAAGTGTTCTTTCCTTATTTGACTATTGGAACATCCCAGGCAATTGTGTTTCTTCCCTAATACAAAACTGGGGGAGTATTTAAGGTTTCACAGAAAAAAGGCAGGTCAAACATTTTACCTTTTTTAGAGGAGAGCAGAACAACACTATCCGTTTGTACACCTTTCCACATTACATGCCCACAAATAAGAATCCCCACCAAGGAGGAGGCAAGAAAGAATTGCCACTGCATGTCTTTGGTGTCTGGACACCCTTTGCAATTCCTCATTTACCCTGATGCCTCTAGGCATTTTTAAAATGCAATTTCTGTGACTGAATTCAAAGTTCAAGTTCACAGAACAGCACTAAAATCCATGGAAAATAATTTACTTCCCATTCAGCCAGTGATTATTTGTTTCAATTCAAGTGATAACACTGAAACTGATAAAACCCTCTATCCTTACTGAACCATTACATACAATTCATACACAACATAAAAACTTACAAATAAAAGCACATTGAAAGCTTGGTTCATCTCTAAAATGCCTGAACACTACAAGTAATCTGGTGGGAATCATTTAAAATCAAGCTTTCGCAGAAAAAATATCATTCATATATATATATACGATAGTGACATTATATTGGAATATTAACTTATATTTAACCACTTCTTACTAAAATTTCCTTTTTAGAAACAAGACAGCTCACTTCTATTTTTCTAGTATTTTTAAGTAACACCTGAAATACCTTTTATAAAAATTGTGTAATATCAAGAGTCCAAGTTACATGAGCAAACATCAGATTCCAAACTGCCCTTGTCTGAAAGGCAATCTCGTCTTCAATACTGGCATTCAGTAGAACAACTTGACAGGAAGAGGACAGGAGAAAGTTTGCTGTTTTAACTTCTATTCCATCCCAAACTTTCATGTCCATAGCAACTCAGAGAAGTGCACTTTTAAATATAATTTGAAACTACACTCCAAAAGAAAGATTGGTAAAAAAGGAACCAGAAGTTAAGAACCATTCATGTTGTTAAATAATACTATTCCAGCCATCTTTTAATAGAAGAGTTAACTTCAAATGCTAGCTGTCTCAAGAATTAGGCAAAAAACATCATTTAGGTGTAACTGTTTGAAGCCCTGTCCTCTTAAAACAGTGGCCCCAAAGGAAAGACACATAAAAATGAAGAAAAGTGAGTCACATGTAGAGCAAGGAACAGCTATTGAGCTTCAAACTCCATCTAAGATAATGATTGCTCGGCCTCACAGCCAGCTAAACTCTTAATTGGAAAATGAGAGTAAAAATTTCTCATTTAAAGATGTACACTCAAAAAAATAGAAGTTATTTTGAGGTGTTCTGGTAGACATTTCATTCTTATTTCTCACAACTAGAAAGATACACAGCAAGAAGATTTTTTGACTTGTAGTCAAGTATTTCAAGAAGCCGATTTTGAAACAACCAAACATCTCTGTATTCTTCCACTTCCAAGTAATTCACCTCAAAAACATCTATCTTCAATTTTTCTTTTTTTTGAAAATACTAAGTCAGGGTGCTGTTTTGAAATAGATGTCTTCTCATACCCTTTAACCTTTATGTTCCATGCAGATTTAGTAATGTTGCCATTAAAATTCTGCTGGTCAGGTTTTTGAACCCATGTACTGTACGAGTACAACTTGTAAGAAAAGCTGGACCTAGGTGCCTGTTCTATAAAAACGTCTACGTAACTTTTTTACATGCTATGTAGATGTTTTTATGTAACATATAAATGTTTTTGGCTAAATTATAAAGGCTAGGATTCCTTGTGGGTGAATTCAAGCATTCATTTGGGTACTGGATAAGGACCTGAATAACTGAGCAGCTTTTGTGAGCTGCTCCTTTTCACTGAAAGTTCCAACATCAAGAATTTGGTCCCATTTATTACTACTAAAGGTTACTGAATTCTTGCCTAATACATGGAATGAATAAAGAGCTATTCTGTGCTCTTTGGTAAGAGCAACTTGATCTCACAGTGCAGCTGCAACATTTTGGATGTATTTTCCTTACTTTAACTTAGGAATAAAAACAGAGCAATCTTTAAAGACCAAGACTATTCATTGATATACTAGATCACTGTGGGGAAGAGAGCAAAAAAAATTAACCGAAATAAAAAAATACCCACCCATAAACCTCTACAGTTCAGAACTTAGCCATATATAAAAAAAACCCAAACAAAAAAACCTAAAAAGCAAACCAAAAGCATAAAAACACTCCTAAAAAAAACAAGTCAACATCATTAAAAATACTTTCCCTTGGCTTTACCCTTCCCAAATGCCAAGCATACGATTTGTAAATGTTTACCTGGTGTATATAAAGCAGAAGAAAACCCCAGCTTTAAATCAGAATGCAGTTGCTGGGAAGAAAAACGATTAATTGTGAAACTATTTCTGAAAAAAATAAAGCAGTATGAGAAAACAATGGATTTTCCATAATGAGAGTACAGTGATGTGGAGCACGTTAAGTAACCCAGCCTGTGCTGCAGAGTGGGATGCAAGAGGGACACTGACGGCCTCGTCTTACAGTGTCATCTATCTGTAATGTCTGAGGGCACAAATAAGAAAACATGCCAAGAGAGAAAACAGTACAATACAGGCTCTGTTTATGCTCCAGTGAAAGATCACACACCACACTAGGTAAGGTATGCACATCTCCAACACAGTTTAAATCCAGCACATTACGTTCAGGCCACTGACACTTTTGTTCAGAAAAGCTGGGGTTTCTGCCCTTTTCATTGCAAAGGCAAGTGCTCGAATGACATCGGCCCATGTAAAACAGATAATTGTCTCACTAACTGCATTGTCTTGCTGACAGGAAAAGATGTGGTTTTCAGGTCTGTAGTGTTGGCACCTCCTCTTGGAGCAAGCCAAAACATTTTCTTGGTGTGCGTTACGTTAAACAGCTTCATAAAGTAAGGTCATCTACCTGCCATACGCAGAGTCCTTCTGTTAAGGAAGGAACTCAAAAGAGCATATAACACAACCTGTGCTATTACAGAGGCAGGAAAAATCCTGCAGAATACATCTATTCTGAAGAATAAGTAAAATGAGAATAAGAAAAAACTTCCACCCAATAAGAGTCTACAACAGTCCCCAACTGATCACAAAAGACACCCAACAGAAAGTCTCTGCGAGTGAGAATCAAAACTCCTCTAAAACTGCTGGCTACCTTAGGATCATAGTATCTTACTTGGACTATTTCTTAGGCTAAGTGGACACAGAATAAGCTTAGATCACTGTCATTATAGGAAGAGCTAGCAGCAACTAAGGAAGGACATCTGCACTCCTTTGAGATAGTAAGTCAGCATCATGTAATTTATAAGTTACCATAATTACATATATATATATAACTAGTATTTAATGCAAATAAAAACTGAAATTAAGTTAATGCTCAGGAACGATAATAATAAAGTAGTATTTTAAAAGATTGAAAAGAGAACAGAATATCACAGGTTTTGGAGACAGAAAGGAACAGGCTGATTTCACAGGCCTGAGAAAATCCCCCCTCAAACATAATGCAGACAGACAAAATATCTGAACTTTTGGGGCATACTCTTCAGCAAGATCTCATTGCAATGACCTTCCAATTCATTTCACCTGACATCAGTAAGAGCCTTTTCAGGTCCTACCAACAGTGAACAAGACTCCTCCTCTTTAGGCATTTATGGGATAGCCCTCCCTACATCACATAAAAACAAATGAGAAATGCCGCTTTCTCACCATTTTTGATATACAATCTTTATCCATCCTTTATTGAAGTAAATGTAAGGAACTTAGAATGCATATCTACCACATGTAGAGCTGGGAAGGGCCAAACTGGACAAAGGAAATTATGTTTACTGATAGCATATTAGATATTCCACAGTAGATACGAAAGAGAGATTTAACTGTTTGCAAAGTGGAGAAAATTGTCTTATTCAAAGGTATGTTGCATACACGTAAAGAGTCTTCTCCCAGAAAATTACTGCAAATAATCAGTAAATTCAAATCCTATCTTGCTTTTACCAGTAAGGCATTCTTTAAGGATTGTGTCCATGTTGGAAGCTAACGCACATTAAGTCTATTGAACTTTTTTTTCTTTTCTCTGCTCTTTCTGTGGGGATGTTCTGTTCTCAAATACCAATCCTTTGCATGTCAGGCACAGCAACTGGCAGGAGTAATTCCAGTAAGCTCTAACTATTCAAGACCTTGCCTCTAGCTTGTTTTATAAAAGCAGCAGGAAATGCAGAACTTTAATTATGCTTTGAAGGTTACTATCTTAAGCAGTAATCACTAAAACTAAAATGGCAAATTAGACATGATCTACAAAATCATTATCACTAAGAATCATACTGGAGACTCAAACAAAATTCTTGGAACACTTTTAAATTTTAACTAATTATTCACGGTGCTCTACATCAATGACAATTTTTCAGGGTTAAAGAAATAACAGTGACTGAAACAAAACCTGTCTCTCAAATCCCCAATTACTGTAAAAGAAATTCAGTGTTCAGCCAATACAGTAAAACATTGCCATGCAGACATCCAAGCTCCTTTGCCCAGTTTAGCAAACAGTAAAACCACATTAGCATAGTACTGGGTGAGCTTACTACATCTGATGAGAAGGAGGATATGCCAGCCTGAGTAGCACACCACCCTAATATTAATTCATACTGAAGTCCCTAACGAATAATCCTCATTACCTGTACAAGGCAGCACCATGCCATGTGTAAAAACAATATTCTTTTCAGAGAGTCCTGCCCTTTGCAATGGTAACTTTTTGAGAGCTACTGTCCACAAAACCCGTGGAGTAGCAATTTGCTGATGTTAGTCAGATTATCCCATAGCTCTGTTGAAAGTTTGTTTGTATCACTCTAAGAGGAGTGATTACTCAATATATCTGAAAATCTTATTTGCAGAGGCTTATTACAGTGTTACTGACATCAAGCAAGGAATTATTCCTCTTAGAACTGGCAGGTTTCTCTCATTAAGCATTTCAATTCTGAAGAAAAATGCCTAATTATACAGATTTGTATTTAAAACATCTTGAATCTATTTCTACACCAGAAAAGGAACTCAACACCATTTGGATGCACTTTATATTGAGGCTGAAAAAGATGATTCACTCTAAACCACTAAAAAGAAAATAAAATATCTGATTAATCATTACAGATGACATGCTTGAAAAACATTCCACACTAATGATCAGGAAATCCACAACTTTAAAGTTAAGTTACAGTAAATAATTTATATATTATGAATTTAAATCTTCTTTGAGTAGCTGGTGGATAGTGTTTACAATATACAAGAGGGAGCAAGTATCCTCTACACTTGGAAGAATTAGCCTCCTAAGTTTTCCATTTCTGGAGTCAGTCAGGCTTCAGACCAATGGATCAAACAGCCTAATATCCAATCCTTTAGAAGCAGAAGCAGCTTTCCTGCAGAAAAAGCTTCCCTATATTCCCTGCAGCAAAGTTTCTTTTTATCTCTTCAGATACATAACATGAATATTCATGTTATTAAGAACTTACTTAATTCTTTACCAAAATAACCCCTGGACATTCCCATAGGGCAGTGCAGAACTCTACCTCCTACTTTAAAAATACCTCATTAAAACCTGAGCATGTTTAGTGGCAAGGTGTATCACAAGCTTTGTCTCTTCTTAGTAGAACATCACACACATTGGCCTGTGCTATTTACTAAATGTCCTTCTAAAACCAATTTCTATACTTCCTTCAACGCAAGATATTTGAGTTCCACATTAAAACCTCATGCATGGCAGCAAGTTCTGAGCAGGCACAACCTGCTCCTGTCTGCACAAGACCACAAACACTCTCTCCAAAACCAGAATTCTTCACAGAATCTTCCTTCTATTTTTCAGATACAAAGAAATTTCAATTAAGTGGACATGTTAAAAAGCAGGAGAGTCTCATATGACTCATCATTTCATCGGGCTAATCACACAGGAAATGGGGGTTCCTGATTGTGGTGGAAACATTTAGAAAGTTCAGTACAGAGACTATCTAGAAGCAGAAAGCATTCACATGCACATTGGACAAAAGTCCAAGTAAAGGTTTAAGGAGAAAGAAATATCTTGCTTTTGCTCTAGAGCTTTATTATATTAGAAGCCTGTGGGCAAGCAGGATAGAAAAGATGAGCACCACCATTAGTCTCTGAGATTATATACTTGTTTTCTTTTCTCCCATACATTCGAAAAGTATATTTACATTTACCTCACCCAAAATGAAAACATACCACATTAAATAAAACCATCAACTATTTTAAATGCCTCTATCTAATTACAGAAGCTCTCTCAGTTCTTATTAGAGATCTGTTCTGAGCAAGAGACAGATATAATTATTGTTATTTAGATGGGTAATAAAAATCCTTCAGTAAGAAGTTAGAAGAAGGGTCTGAAGGTATACAGAGCTTGGTTTGTGATTTATGCCCATCTTGAGTTCACCTGCTCTTTCTCAGGTCTCACAGGCTTTCATTTGCCTAATACAAGAATTCCTGGCCTCTGCTCCAGCACCTGAAGCTGGATTCCAGGTAGCTGCTGCCCCAAGTAAAGGCCTGTTTTCTCAGCAGGGTATTTTACTGAAGGAATTATCTTTATTAGTGTTTGTTTATACAGGAATATTTTATTTCCTCTCGGACCTCCTGCGGTTACTTCAAAGGAATGTTCTCTCTGTCCTTTGTTTACATGCCTTCTGTTGCTAACACTAGGTAAGCAACCATACTTTAAAAAAAATATATATAAGCTCACATTTTATATATAATTGGTATGCACTTATATGTAGGCATACACACGTACATATGTCTTCTTTCAATATACAGTTCTTATGTGCAGGAAAACTTGAAGAGAATCACTGTGCTTAATAATCCAAAGGATAAAACTGAATTAAAATAACTAGTACCAAACTCTAAGTTATAACACATCCTATGTTCTCACCATGTTAAAAAGTCTTTCAAAACTCACAAGCACCTGTAATTTTATCCCCTAAATCTGCTACACTCCAAATTGAAAATAAAAACAGATTACAAATTATATTCATCCAAGCAGAAACCTTTCTAGTGGAAAAAGAAACGGCTTCAAATGTTAAACAGAATTTAAAATAGATAAATAATATAGAAAACTAGCGAGCTATTTTAAAATAATTTTTCTTCTAGATTTGATTGCTGAAATGTGAAGATATAAATACTAAGAATCACATGAGTTATACAAGCAGTCTATAAAAGATGGGAACCTAAATTTGTCTTTATTCCAATTATATCTGAGTAAAAAAAAGTGTTCTCAATATAGAGAAAAACTTACAAATATTTCTATGCACTTTATTAATACCTCAAAAGTCACTATTTTTAACTAAATACTTCTTCGCTATGATTAGAGACTCAGGCTATTACAACATTTTTGGAAAGAAGACCTTAAATTTAAAATTCATTTTAAAGGGTCTAAATTGTGCACTCCTCCAAAAATATTTCTGCAGCTACACTTTCACAGTGTCAATCTAGATAGTTCAAGTTACAATAACTACAGTATCTCTTTATTAAATGCTTGCCTGCAATTGGAAATTAGCAAAAGACCTAATTTAAAAAAAAGTAACCAATAATTTTAGAAAAAAACACCCAGATTGAAACTCTCTAGCAATGGTCACAGCTTAGAAATGAAAAGTTCATAACCTGACCTATTAAAATAGGAACTAAAAAAAAAAAACAAAAAACCTGCTCGCCAGAATATTTTACTATTTTCCGTGTGTCTTTTTAATTCCTCCCTCACATGCAAATCAGCAAAGCAAACCTTACGTCTGTCCTGCCAGGGAACACAGTAAGATGCTGCTCCACAGTAACAAATGTTAGTGCAAGCTCTTGTTGCCAACTTCAGCTGCCAGTGAAAAAGTCCTTCAAGTAAATAGTCTAATTTGCCTGCAGGAACCTGACAAAACAGTTACCAACACTGGGTGTGAGGCATGTCTGGGACAAACAGACTGGTTAGCAAATCCATAATCTCACTTCTTCAGAAACACAGCCTGAAGAGCTAAAAACTGTGCACAGTTCCTGCTTGCCCTTTGCTACATTACACTAGCTTTTATCTACTATTTATTCTCACCAGTTTAGGAACAAAAACCAGAGGGTAGCTTTGCTCTGATTGCCAGAAGCTTTATCAAGTAACAAGAGGTGTTATAGATGAATTGGCTTGGAAAATTATTTCCCTGCAAACATACTCCAAGAGGACAAATCTCAAAGCATTATGAATAAACCCTTTTCTGATCAATGGTCACAGCATTCCTGAAGTGGAAAAGAGTATCATTTGGACATGCCTGTCTTCCCATTGCTTTTATCTGGCCCATGCAAATCTGAGAAAAACTTGTCATTTTTTTCCCCTGTTCTCCAAACTATTTTCACTCCCTATTAAAAACACCCTCCCTGAACCTTGCCCTCACCAAAAGCACAGAAACAACTGCCACTATTTGAAAAGCATCATGTATTAACCTGCATTGAGTGACTTCTTCCAGTTGTCCCAACCAGCAAATTCTTACACTTACAATGAGGCACTGATAACAAAAGGCATAGCTCAAACACCTTACACATGGGAATTAATGCAGAAAGAGGTTTTTAGAGGCATAGATAAGTCAAACTGAAGTGAATTTACATTTGTAGTTGTATGCATGTGCACTTTATAAAAACAAACAAACAAAATCCACATTATTAACTGGCAAAATAACTGGCTACAGAAAGATAATGAACACAAAGGTAAGAAAATACCTAATGATTATTTTTACCTCATTACACATTATGGCTTTATGTTTGTTTTCAAGCAAGTCCATGATACTTATTTATGTAAGGTTCTTTACACTGAGAGAATTAGAGAGCAATTACAGTTTTCCACAGAAAGACATATTAAAAAATTCTTTATTGTATCAAATAGGTACAGGATTCATTTTTATGACTAGAAGATAGAACCGTACTAAATTTTGTAGAATGTTCCATATTGTAGCCAAGATTCAGGCTTTCCTGTTCTACACTGCACTCTCAAGTATGCAGAAAAACACCTGTTACTCCAGTACTTCAACTAACAAGGTTAAGTATAAAGATGAAAGCCAGGTGACCACACATTTATTACCCATTTTTTCAATTTAACCCCTTTTTAGGACTTTTGTGACCAATACTATCATCACAAACAATCTTTCCTATTTTTTAAACTGTACTTTAATTTTCATTATTAAGTTTTAAATTACTAGTATATTTGACACCCTCAATAATCTAATTCTCCTGGTACCCAGATCTGATGCTGTATGAGGAGTCCAAGACTTGGCACGAGACTAACAAACCAGTTTTCTTACTCTTTCAGTATATGCAATGACCTGCAGAGTAAGATAAACAAAAAAACCCCTTCAGGAAATCAAGTAAGATGCATATTTTACCCTAGAACAACATCCAGCAGCAGTCTCCTACTATGCAAATAGCACAAAGAAGTTACGCAAACCCACATTTGGCAGGGCTGGGAATGGAGCCCACCATCTCAACCACAACAGTCATCCACGCAGCAACCCTACTGCTCAAAATACCAGCCAGACACACAAACTTAGCTCTCCTGTTTGTACCTAGCACTTTGGTGCTACACAATCAAACGCCTTGTCCATCCCACCAACAAAACGTGGGCTTTATGGGCTACACTTCATTGCTGTCTAACACAGGTGGGGGTTAGGGAGGGCACACAAAAGATCATTTCATTCTATTGTTTTGTTTTTCCCTTCTTCACAAAATAGTAACACAGCTGAATTTTTATTTTACTTTGTGGTTACTTACTACAGGAAAGAGACATTAAACTAAGAGCTGTGCTGGATGGCCAATAGCTCAGAATAGAAATCATACAGATAACCCTGATGGCTATAGGGTACCAATGGCTGTAATGGTACAATATGCAGAATTTCACTTTCCATTATTACATTTTACGATGGAAAAAACACACCAACTCACACATAAAGCAGCTTTAGAATCTGTCATAGTTTAAATCTATTTTAGTCCCACAAAGCACAACACACAGTAAGATACAGGTGTTTCATGTTTAAATTACTTGTCACATATGTCAGTATTATTATAAACAGGAACAGTGAGCACTTTTGAACATTAAGAGAGATCTCTGTGATTTTGGAATTCCTTCCAAAAAAGTGCTTGTTTGGCTTTAGCATGAGAAGAGCAAGGGACACACTGAGAGCAGTCCCAGAGAGGATCAGATGTTTATCCCCTCAGCTAAGATCAAGTGTAATGGGGTTATAAAAACTGCATATTGAATTACCCAAACTATCAGTTTTCCTAGTAAAAAATAGTGTCCTAATAGGTCTTGGGTCTAAGAGAAGGAAAAATTGTTCTGATTTTGAACAATCACTTCAATAGTCAGATTTCCAACATTCAAATCAGTTTTTGACGATGCACTGGTCTTCCCTCCACAGAATTATATTCTTAAATAAGAGCTGAGAAGAAATATTCCGTTTTCACAATCTTTTAAACTGAACATACATCACTGGAGTTTTGATTACAAACCGAAATGGCACAGTTTACAACAGTAACAGACCTCCAAATCTTCAAAAAAAAAGCCCAAACCAACACTGATTTAAAAATGCAATGCTGAAATAATTTAGTTAGCTAAAACTAACTGCTGAGAAGTACATGAAATTAAAAACAGCCACACTAATTTAATCAGCAAGAGCAGGAAATGTTGAGCATCCCCACTAACTAATAGAGATATTAAATGTGTCCATTATCATGCAAGATTTTCCTTTCTGTCAAGTCTCAAAAGCTCAGGATGGTACCAAGAACTAATAATATTTTTTTAGAACTTAAATATACATACAGAGCATAGCAAAAGCCATGCATATAACAAACTGTAACCAGTGTTACATATGGGATGTGTGTGATTTAAGCCTAATTCATGAAACAAGCAGCTACAGTTACTCTAGCTTTCTTGGGGAAACAGGAGGGAGAAGTAATCCCTTCCCTTTTGTTTTTTCCATTAATTGGAGCCTCAGGAGAGTTTACCTTCCAAACAATTAATTTGAACAAAGTTCCTATAAATCAGTTTTGTCTATAAAAAGCTGCACATTTCCATCGTGCAGAGAGGGTAAGCCTTTTTGAACCACAGTTAAGCAAACAGGGATACACTCAATCTGCTCTTTCTTCACAAAAGATTACAACAGCAGACAATACAATACATACTTTCTAAAACTAAACTGAGCCTGTGACTCAAGAGGCTGGTGTGGCATCAACAGAGAATTTTCTTCCTGAAATAGCCCATTTGCCATCTGCACATCAACTTACAGTTGCACACAGCAACTCATGCTATGAAAGACCCCCCACTTCAGAATGTCTCTAAATATAACACTATGGTAGAAGACATCATCTGTTTTAAGAATAATGCTCTAATACAGCCCAAACTGGATGCAATATTTAGATATTACCATAACATCAAACAGTTACCACAGCCTAGCTTTGGGAAGCCAAATACACAGACTCAATTCACTTAGCTTTGAAAGAGTATTAAGCCAATTATGATTGATGTTAAAGATAAAATATCATAAAAGCAAGAAGGTAAATTAAGCTGGATGATCATAGAAGGAAAAAAAATACCCACATCTGATCACTAACAACTTTCCTAGATGAATGTCACTGTCACAACAAAGACGTACAACAGCTCTATCTTCAGTTCACTTCTGGGTAAAATTAATTCACAGAACACTGCTAGGTCTCCAGTTACAGAGTCCAGCCCATGCGCAGGGGAAGGGAGGATGAAAGGAATCTCAGCTACTAGAATACAAACTGCAAAATAATTAGTTGCTCTTGAGAGGGGGAAATGACTCTGCAGAGGCATCGGAGGGAATGAGTCTGGAATTCAAACAACTGTACTGAAGCACTTGAATAGCAAAGTGGAAAAAAATCTGACATATACACTGGTCTAATACAATCCATAATGGTCAAAAAAGTTTATCATGATTCTTTTCTTTTTTAGGAAATATAAATAACTAGGAATAACTTCATTTTCTTCACTTTTCCCCTCCTTCTGTCCACAACAATTTGTAACACATAACTCTGGGAAAAACTTTGGATCTAGACTATGTAGAGATATATTACCTCCAACGAAGCACATACAGCCAACAAAAAACCCAAGGAAAAGAACAAAATGCACACACAGACAGACACAAAAAAAAAATCCACTAGGCAGTCTACTTCATTTCTAACAGACAATGGGAAAATTCATATGCTTGTTTAGTCCCAAACAGCATTTAAGGGATAAATGTAAATATAATATTAAATACTGTAGTAGGACTAGGATTGCCATGGTGTGAACCAGTGCTCATGCATGATAAGCATCTGCCAATGCTGAAGAAGGTGGCTGTGAAAAAATGACTTTTGTCCTGGGTGTTACTAGGCTACAATGCACACGTATTCTGCTAAAAGAAGGTGTATAAACAGAATGGAATTAATAAAAAAGAGGTAAACCAAAAATCTCCAGATTTGGCTATTCCACCTGCAATGTAACTACCTGGCAGTATGAAGTAACTCTTTTCAAAGGCACCAAGAAATTACAAGCTTTCCTATTTAAGCACATGTGTTGACTTTCTATTTATTTGCAACTGTTTGACAAAACTTTAGAAAGAACAAAACCCAAAACTACTACCACAAACATCCTGAAATCCAGCAGAGGTTTTTGTAATAGATAATAAAAAAAGAAGGCAGAAAGACACTAAACTTAACTTTGTTTACAAGCTTCATAGCTATGAA
Source organism: Oxyruncus cristatus (assembly GCA_013399855.1). NCBI lineage: Eukaryota > Metazoa > Chordata > Aves > Passeriformes > Cotingidae > Oxyruncus > Oxyruncus cristatus. Next base: position 1,200,110 of record VXAY01001462.1, on the reverse strand, counting down.
TGCTAAACCTGACTTTAACACATGGATAATATAAAGAAACAATACTGACTAACCACCTTTTAAAAATAAAAATGGCAATGTGACCAGAGCATACATATGTAGAAGGATACACATCTAATGCTCTCATAACTAAAGAGAACACTAAGTATTTAGGTATTATATAATTCATCATACAATCTTGCTTAAGGACATACAAAAATACTGAAAGAGGAAAAAAAAACCTCCAACCTTATCAAACAAAACTTTAGATTTGACAGTAAGTTTGCTTGCATAAGGTCCTACTCAAGCTCTTCAAGACTCCCTTATACTGGGATTTTTCAGCTGGCATTTCTCAGCTACAAATTCTGCAGAATGCTTTTAAATGTCAAAATGGACATACCAAACTAAATATTTGCTTTTGGTTTACATCTCTGCAGAAGAAAGTGTAAACTATTATCACAGTCCTAAATGGGCCGCTAGATAGCATCTGGATGTTAGCCTTTGTCTTTTAGCATCACTCTTGTTCTGATGCATTTGGAAGAGAAACATAACGGTCATAGAGAGTACATATATTCCTGCAGCGTTAAGCCCTAAATGGTTTATGTCAGTCTGCTATAGTAATCAAAGCAATTTCTAATCCATGTAAAGAGTTTATGCTGTATTATCCGGCATAGCGTCAAACATTAGAATTAGAATTTTCATAGCAATACAGTAACTGCATGCTGCTCAAATCTTGAATTTCACCCAATGGAACAAACTCAGTTTCATTTCAGTACAATTTTTACATCTGCAGCGCTTGAGTTTGCAGCACCACAAATAGGACATATAAATCCAATTTCTAATTCTTACTAATATAATCATTGGGCCTCCCTTTTTAAAACCCATTATCAAACCTACCTACTGAAACCCTAAACAGTTTTCTTGTAATTGTCTAATGTATACTATATGCTGTATTCAATTTAAAAAGAAGTAAAGTCTACATAGCATCACACTTAACCAGTCTAACTTTCTGTAAGTTAGGCTGATGCAACGGTATAAACAAACTTTTCAGTTACCCAAGCGCTGCAGAACTAGAATTTACTAACATTTGAGAAGAATACAGAATTAGGTCTTTACTATCAATGTAAACCTGCAAAGCTATACTCCTGCTTCCAGTATTAAGTGTATGTATAGGCTTTACTCAGTACATAAATTTACAGCTCAAGAATTAGCAGTTTAAAAGTAATCAGTACAGCAAAAGCTATACCCAAACAAAATTAAAACATATTCAAAGATAGTCATGTTTGGTTTTACCTGAAAATTAACATCTTCTTTCTTGAATATTAGTGCTCGAACTTCATCAGGATCTCCATTAAATATAGCTTGAACCAATGGTGGCTGAAACAAAGAAAAAACACGGAATAAACCCCTATTTTAGGTTTTAGTGACACACATACAGTTTTTTGATACATAACAGAAACACAAGATAATGAAAAAACAAAAAATCCCAGGCAGTGAAATTAAGAAACCAGCAACAGTATTTAAAATCAAGGAAATTCCAAGTTCCAAAAAACCTCAAACACACAGATATAGTCTAAGCCAATGAAATATATATAAAAGACAAAAATAAAAAAAAAAATACCAGAAGACAAGCTTGTAACAGCTGAAAAAGCTGAAAAGAGAACACCTCATAGTAACATTAGGGTTGTTCTTACATGCTGCAAAATTCTATATAGCATAAGCAATCCCCTTTTACATTAGCAAGTGACTAAAGTTACTGGAAGTCTTTCACCTGTTTAGATAGAGTGGGAAAGCAAAGTGCACCAGATAAGAATGGTAACAAATTCACACAGGCACATCTATTACTAAATATAGCGGGATTTCTTAGTAAGTAAGAGAAGCTGCTGAGGTATGCTAGCAAGATTTAAGTCAGTCAGTTGACAAAATAAAATAATTTGAAGGAATAAAAGCATAGTCCCCACTGTTGATCATTTCCAGAAAGTGGTACCTTGAATCTAACAGTTATATCAAGATTGTGACTTACGTTAATTTTTACTTTAGCTTAGAATTTCTCTTGCTTAACTATATACTCTAGCAGTTCTCAAAATAAACACAGTATATTATTACAATACAATAATCACATCTGTTCCTAAAGTGCTACCGCATAAATTTACCCCTGAAGTGAGGAGTGGGGCAGGGACAACCCATTTACTTCAAATACATCTCTCCAAGCCTTTTAAAAACCCTCTGCTATTATACAAGAGTTGAGACCTGTTATTGCTGCACCACAGATGAGGTTGTATGAAAAAGAATAGACCCTTGCAAATATAAATTCTACCACTAAGTTTCAGCTTTTTCCATCCTTAGTATAGGCAGATTTTACCACCGCGTCTTGTTTCAACATTGTATGTATTCAGCGTAATTTTAGGAAAATAAGTATTGGTATTTGCGACAGCATCATAAGCAGGAAATATGCCAACAAACAACATGCCTTACCAGCACATTTCCAGAGGGTGATGGACGTAAAGATAAATCTTCCTGAGGCAAATTGGAAATAAATGTGGGAGAATCATCTTCCTCCTCCTCCAAAACAACAATACAGACTCGACTCATTCGATCCGTTTGAGTAAGCAAAAGCAAACAAAAAAATGCCAGCAGTGGTATTTTTGGAACCAGACCGCAGGTATAGCAGTAGGGACCATAGAGGAAATACTTTCACCTGTTTTCATGCCCTCACAAACTTGTGAGTGCTACCGCTGGTATATTTGCATTTAAAAAGGGACATTCCAATCCCCCCTCACACTTCATTTTTCAGATTTAAGCCCCCTGAGACGTTCAAGACACTGCTGAAAAAAAGTTGTTGTTTTTAAAATAAAAATTCCCTAGGCATCAAAACCACAACAACGAAACTGTGGAACAGCTGATAAAAATATCCCAAGATCCAATTCCATTCGAACAGCACTCACTGTCGCACACAGCTGTCCTTTCACGAGCAAATTTGTCTTTGTTAATGTCACAACTTCCACAGCGTCCTTCTACCCCCACAGTGAAATCATTGTTGCAGGAGACACGAGACGGTCCTACCGAGGACAGAACAAGGAACAATTGCCCCGAAAGAGGCGGCCGCAGCTATTCCCCACTCTCGCAAGGTCAGTTTTAAAGCAACCGTCGCAGCCCTTCTGGTGACTGGAAATAAACGCGCCCCCTGCTCATCCTGCCGTTCTACAGCTTCCTGTCTCAATGCCAGAAAGAGCCCAGCCAGAAAAACGCATCTCGGTTCCAGCAGCTATTCAGGACCTGCTTAGAGGAAAACAATTCTTTCCCATGCAAGAAAAATAGCTGCAACGTGCAGCACGGCTGCAGCACATTTACATGCGATGAGTCAGACCACAGGGACAATGAACTCCTTGAATAATGTTGCCGGTGGAATCCAGCCTCCCCGAACGACGGCAACGCAGCCGGTGTTACTCCGTCAGGGACACAAGCAATGCGGAGCATTCATTTTTCCTTCACCGGGCACTAGCCGTGGCTTCTCCATCAGGGAATTCGCAAGGCAGAAATACTGTTGAGGAGGAATGCTTCAGCAAAACAAGCTAGCTACCGCACACAAAAGCTCAAATTACTGCCTTAGACGACTTCTGCAAAAGCAGTTCATCACTCAAGTGTTTCTTTTGATCACCATGTGAATGCAGTTCCCGTGATAGTCTTCATTAAGATTGAGAGGGAGGAAAAAAAAGAAGAAAAAAAAAAATCAGACCCCGTACGTCTTCTCTGAGCCAACTTCTTTATTCGAACATCTGTCACTGCGCCAACCTGATTCTCCTCTTCAGCAAGAGCTTCTGCTTATCAGGGTTTTTCCTTGACAAATTGAATTATACAATCAGCAGATAGCCTTGCAAAGCTCAAAAAATAACCTGGCTGTCCGAGTCCGTAAGAGCAGAGCACAAGGCACTGGCACGGCGGCGTTCCCCTTGAGCAGCAGCCTGGAGAGCAGCGACTGCAGCCTGGCAGGGTGAAATGCCTAGTAATGCTCACATGTCACACTTACCAGAGAACCCAGTCACCGCTCCCAGAGGAACTTCCTCTGGCACGAAAAAAAAAAAAAAAAAAACAAAAGCGCCTTTTTCTTTTTTGGGGGCAGTCTTTGCAGTTATGGCTGCGCCAGTTTGGTGACTAATGCAGCCGAAAACGTAAAAATCCTATAACTGAAGAAAGAGCGACTGTTTTAATATTTTCCACTGAAAGCCGCAAAGAAATGTGGTGTACTGGCTCTGCTGACTAACTACAGTTTAGGCAGTAAACAATTCCAGCACTTTAACTGCTTTCATATGGCACCGGTCAGAGCAGCAAAACAGTCCCCACTTAACTCATTGAAGACAAAAATCTCCCTGCATAAATCCTCTGAAAATTAAATGAAAAATAAAATCTTAAAGCAGTAGGTTGACTATTAAAAAGCCAGATATTAATGACCAAACCCATGGTTTTTTGCAACTAGGACAAAGGTATCCTTGAAAAAAATTACATTAAGTACAATTTCAATATAATGTTATTAAAATATACCATAATAATAAAGTAAAATATAAAGCCCTACAACTTGCTGAATAAATACTTCAGCTTGTATCTGCCTAAATGGTGCTGGCTTGTGGGTGTATTATATAAATGGCTTCTGTCAAAGTTGCTAGATAAGCTTCAGCATTACAGGAACAGAGGGAGGGTTTTTGCTCCTGCTATGCAGCATAAAGACAATTCTGATGTCCTTCAGTGGCTGCTAGGATCAGAATTTGTCAATGGTGAGCAAGTTTATAGCCCTTCAATAAAGTATTTGCACTCAGGTTTCACGTATGAAGCCAGGCAGAGAGAAAGACAAGTTTAAATGGTGTGTTAAATGGTTTGGATAAAAATAGACATATTGAATTCCCACCTTTGGGGGTCACAGGCAGGAAAAGCTCACATTAGCTCTCTTTTGCAATAATGTCTACAACAGCTTCACTGCAACATAATTAATCACTTAAATGCCCCCCTGGTCCCCCCAATACTTCATGCAGGTAAAGGTTTTTAAGTTCAAAAGAGCACCTTGGCTAAGGGCTCCCTGAGCTCAAGACTCCTGGCCTGGCAGAATATAGCAACAGTTTCTGATTCACCATGAAATTTCAGATTAAAATTTCCCAAGTCTCACAAGCATCTTTATAAAGACCATAGAGTCCAGTTGTTTTGAAATTTCATACTTCTCGTCTTCATTACAAAACAATTATTTGTACACTACACTGCTTTGTTCTAGCATTCCAACCATTTATTGAAAAGAAATAACACAGATTCATACGAATACATATGACATATTCTTCTTGGTCACAGCAGAACCAGTTTTAGTAAAAACATGGACATCCTCAAGGCTCAGCTACTGCAACACCCTACTGTCTGCTATGCAACACAGCAATCCCACCATAGAAAATAGTTTGCTTTCTCTTTGTGACAAATGTCCTACAGAACAGACACTGTACCTTATTTGCATAACTAAAGCTTCATTTAAAAAAAAATTTAAAAATCAGATTTTAAGTCTACAAGAGAAATACTGACAAAACCCATACCTGCGTTTCATACAACACACACACACACACACTGGCTAGGTAATGGTTTTCCAGCTAAGCCCGTATGTTTAGTGTAAATGAAGAGTCAGTACATTTATACAGTAAGCAAAGGCCAAGGGTTTCATATGCTTTCATTGGAAATTACCAACTGGACACATTGCTAGGTAGAGATAATGCCCGATTTAGTTCAAATTATCTGAACATCATCCATTTTTGACCTTTGCAATTAATGGCCCAACATCAGCTACAAATTCAGTAGTTAACTTAAAAAAGGACAGGTCTTCGCACTCAGTTAATTGTGAAAAAACAGAATATTTTAATCCACTCTGATAATTATTCTAGAGATCTTAAATACTATTAAAATAAAATTAATACAAACTATTTCCAAAAGCAAGTTAACATACTGTGTCTTGCCTAACATAATCCTTTTTTGAATTATGACATTACTACAGTCAAAGAGTTAAAAGCCAATACATCACAGTTTGCATTAGAAAGAAAACCAACACAACTGAGTCAATATTATATTGATGTCTACAGCAATTTAAAACACGTAAGCAGACAAACAAACCCTTCTCACGCTAGGGCTTTATGTGTGCAATTACTTCCATAACCAAAGGAAAACTCAGTTCTAGAAACATTTAATTTTTGCTCACAATGAACTTGCATTTCCCCCTCCCATTCCCTTCAATCAGAAGTTGTGCCTTCACCTCAATGCAAACACCATCCCTAATCATCTCTTCTTTCAACTTCAAAAAACCATCCAAGGTATCCTCTGGTGTGCAAAGTACAGTTTCTAATGCTACCTAACAGGTAATCTGAAAACTGAAAGCTGTTCACAATTCTACTGAAAGAAACCAAACCAAGGCTTCAATTTTCCAGCAGATTATATAAACTAACAACTTTTGGTGTGGGAGAAGAGGTAATAGTAACAGAGAATGAAAGCAGAGTAGATTCAAGAGGATTAATTTAAGCCTCTTCTCCTCAAACTAATTTAGGAATCATACAGATCTCTCCAAAGGTATGAACAATATTGCATCTGAAAAAAAACCCCTCTTCAGTTTATATTAATAAAGCTTAAAATAACTGAAGACAGCAGGTCATCACCATCCATCTTCTCCGAATGTCATATATTTCCAATAAGAAAGCTTATTAAATTAGTAGTAGTAGGAAAGAAGACTCAAAAGTGGCCTAACGTAAAAAAACAGTGCAATATATACTGGCCTTGAGTGGTGATCTATCTGATAGCCTCCACAATATCTGTTTGCAAAGTAAGATCTCCATACTTAACTCTCAAATTTCAAGGAGTGCAATAAGGATATGCATTTTGGAGAAAAAAGAAAGTAAAAAAAAAAGTTTTTGTGTTGACATGATAGCTGTATGCAATTAAAAAAATAAGAGTATTGCAATTTTCAAACTACACTTGCCCTTAAGTAAATATATTCCAACAGTCTTTCATGGGTGCATATAAAGAAAACATACTACAAGAATGCAACCTACAGTGTAAAACACAGATGTCAGCCACGTCTACATCAGAGAGAAAAAAACATGAACTCTGAATCAGCTAAAAATAGCAACCTTTTCTATAGATCTGCCTGCCCTCTTCTCTAGGAATGGATGAGCAGAAACTGCAGCAGCTCTGCTGAAGACACTGAAAACCTCGCTGAGGCATATTCAATACCAAAAAACCTACCCAAATAAAGATTTCTCCCTTGCCAATCAGCATTTACCAAGTTTTTTTCTGGGCTGAGATTAATCCAACTGGTTTCATTTAATATTTCGTATAATTAAGGATCTAGGAAAGGAAGGAAATTGTTCTGTCAGGTTCCAGTAAAAATGAAAAAATTCAGAACCAAGTGAGTCTTAAGTATCAGCTCTGCAAAGCAAATACCTAATCTGTGGATTTCTTCAAATGACAAAGATTGCTTATAATAGCTACACTTCTAAGTAAATAGCCATGTCCCAGTATTAGCAGATTTTTATCACGTATAGACAGAGATGAGTGTTCAGAATCACCATGAATCTAAGTTACAATACTTCTAAAATACTTCTCATGAGTCACTCCCCTGAACTTCTCTGCTGTTTCCTTCCCACTCCTGAGGGAATGAGGTGGAGTCAGGAAAGAGAACAGCCTAAAGCAAGAAATTACTACCTTTCTTCCCAATTTTGCTATGTTTATTCCAGAGCATATGCACAGCTGGGATGCAGGAAAAGAAGAGTTTTAACCCCTGGACTCCACAGTTCTGCTTCCAAGGACAAGCAAAATAGCTCTGCTTGCACTTCCAGATACCGTAGGCACTTCCTATTTCTTTTTCTCATGCAAGTATATAGCCTCTGTTAATCTAGAGAACTATTTTATATAGTCATATTATCTTTGAATTAAGACTTTGCAATTAATAAAATCCAGTATCTGAATAGCCATCTCAGCAAAAACTGAGACACAAATACAACAAAGAAGAAAAATAACCCAGCACTCATTCTAACTTTTCTCAGTTGGAGCAGCATAAGAAAAATTAATAATGCAAAATGTCTGTGATTCAGACAAACTTAATTTGTATACTTAAGCAAACTGTAACCTGTGCAAAATACTTCAGAAATATTATCTGATCAAAAAGCAATAAAATATCTTAGAAGTGTTAAAAGTCTGTAAGTAATTTTCTGTTTAAGGTCCCTGGTGCATTTTGTATATCTGAACAATATACCTGCAGAGAAACTCTTGGCTGGAGAACCTTACAGCCACCATAGCACAAGATAAATTAATACCTTTAAAAAAATTTATCTCTGATATCCAAAATATGGAGTGTATCAATCTGAAAAAAAATGAGAGCTGTGCACAAACCAAAAACCAGAAAAGCAAATACAAGTAATTTTTCTCTTTAAAGAAAGTGAAAATATGAGGATACTGCATCTTCCATCACTATTTTCTAGCTAGGATGTCATCCTCAACACTTCCCTTTCAGATTTAAGTTTGCTGGCAGGAGGGTTTTTTTGCACACTTTTAGTGTACAACCTTTTAATCAAAATCATCAGTGCATTCTTACATTAACAAACAGCACATAAAAGAGGTCCTCCAGTCTGTCTGACTTCAGAGTCTCAAGGAATTTTGTAGAAAAAGTGCATGTCCTCTGGCTGAGGGCTCCTATTCATCAGATTTATCAGCTGCATACAACAGTAGCCACCTCCCTGTCTTTTGACAGAAACAGAAGGCAGCTATTACACTGGACAGCTTTTCTAAATAACAACCATTGTACAAGTCTGACATTGGTATTGTCAGTCTTGTAAAACTGACTGGAAGTCAAAACAATTCCTGTTTCAGGGAAGAGAGACCACAGAAAGATGTGCCTATCCAAATACACTGTTTATGAATAGTTAAGGTAAGTTTGCATCCATGAAGACAGACAAACAGATGTTGACAAACAAAGTAGTATGGTGTGGATTTTGGACAGGAGACAGGTTGGTTTTTAAAGCAACTTCTCTTTCTGGGAGAAGGTAAGTGACAGAAGACAACTTCTGTTGGAAAATAGAGAAGATATCTTAAAATATCAATTCAGTCAAAGAGAGAAGCAGGCAAAACACTTCAGCATTTGCTAAACCCACACAAACACAGTTATTAGTTGTACACTTAAGGCTTTTTGCAAGTATGACAGCTTTTAAAAAATGTGTTCATAATACAAAAAGCAAGGCCCACAGATTTGTTACAAGTATTTCCACCTGTTGGCAAAGCACAAGCAGGAAAGCCACTGATAGGAGAATTACTTCTGTCCTCCTTAGCACCTTCCAGCTCAGACCATGTCACCAGCCAGTTTCGTTTTCTGGCACTCAAAATGGCATCAATTACAATAATAATCACTATATCCTTCCAGGAATAATTACTGAGGGTGGCAGTTTCAGCTGTGCACACCAGCTCTAAAAGCAGAGTTGATGAAAACAAAACAAAAATCAAAGGCTCAGTCTCAGCACTCCCTGTTTGCTCTTTCTCATGTCAAGCGTCCTCTCCCAGCACACCCAGGCAGTTGCTGGGAGGTGAGAGTGGACAGGAACGCAACAACAGCAGAGCAAAAGTAACAACCCAGACACACTGGAAAACATTCACCCACTGTCACAGCTGGCACTGACAGCCTGATGCTTCAGGAAGCAGTGCTATTACATTTTCCCAAGGAGAAGAAACAGGTAGCTCAGCTGGAGCAAATGAATGACCGCAGAATTCCTAATCATAGTTTTATATCATCTATCACATTGCCTTTAAAGTATTTATACCAATAGTGTATGCATTCTTATAAATTAACCAAAACATGATCCTACTAAATTATATTAGGGCAGCTGATAAAACAGCTAAGAGAATTCCCTTTGGGCACGTGGGCACACGTATACACTGAGAAGAATTAGTACATCTCCTTTGATCTACTTTTCTACTGATCTATAGTCATGCTCTGAAGATGAACAGAGGAAGTGCTGATTTTACATATTTCCTCTTTGAAAATTTCTTCCTGCAATACTGCTTCTGCAGAGAAAAAAAGAATCAAACTCATAATTTATTACAAAAAAACCTCACAAAAGGTCAACATAACATGGTCTGATTTTTCACTACACAATAGGCTTGCTTTTCCCTCTTCAGTAGGAATTAAGGGGCTTGCAAATGGTGCATGGTCTGGGCTTCAAGGACAGACACTAAAATGCGTAAGATCACCACAGGCCTCTCAGAGACTGCATTCTGGAATGCCAGAAACTCCTTGGGGTTTTCTAATGTATGGCACAGCAGGCTTAATATCTTCTTGCTTTGATGCACTGAAACCAATTCCCTATGTCTGCATCCCAAGGAAGAGAAGCAATTCTCACCTGCCAGCTGCTTACTCAAAAAAAAACCCTGAGTGTCATCTTTCACTGTTACATGGGAAAAGAAAAATTCTCAACTTCCCTGGATTCAGATGCTGTTCTGGTTTGTTTTCTAACAAATTGCTGTTTATCCAGCAGATGATTAGGAACACATTACATTCGGTCTGTAGGGCCAGTCAGCTTCCCCACTGAGGCTCATTTAGCTGTATGGGCTAAATAACCTTTATCCTCACTTTGGTTCTTTAGCTGAAGGTTGGAAGCCCCTTTAAAGCGAAGCCAGCACAATTCAACACATCCAGATTCAGCACTGGACAGTGCTGGTGTTGAAATTGAAAATAAGGAAGTTCTAGCTGGAGCTAAGAAACCTGGCAGAAAGTTTATCATTTCCTCATTAAAACTGCTGGATTGCCATACTGCTGAGCTTCCGAAGAAAATGTTAGGTAGACTTCTAGAAATGAGAATTGCTTTGGTGGCTGTGGTGAATGAGCACTCTGATTCAATCCCAATCTCCACTCTAACAGATGAAATATAAAAGCTGTCACTGCAGCACATTGGATGAGATTGGGCTAACAGACAATCAGTTAGTCCTCTCCAGGTCACATCAGGGTTATTCTTCTCAATATTGTTCTTTAACACAGATGTGCCCATTCTTTTCCCCTTCTCTTTCCCCTGTAAAATTCATTAGCTAACTCATTTTTTCTCCCACACCCTTTCAGTTACAATGGAGTATGCATCACTTTTGAGTTATGGTCCAAGTTACACAGAAAGAACAAGGAAACTTGAATTTGACTAAGAGGATATGAAACTACGGAGGAGATGTGGGTTCATAAAAGACCGTCATTTTAGCAGATAAGGACAGTAGCAGGCAGCCATATAAAAATGTAACCCAAATCCTAGTATTCTACAAGACATTCTACACACTTGAAAAGTGATTCTCATGACTGAATTTTTATCCTGTACCACTTAACACAATTTAGGCAGAAAAGTCGAGTCCCTTATGCCAGTCAGTAGAGGGCTTTCCCAGTTTTATGTCACCAACCACATCAATCCTTGTGGGTAAGTTGCCATGGTTACAAAATGTTTGCTTTTATACATTTGTCTGAAACTGCGATGGAATTCCCACATGACCAAAACCAGCAGTGGTTGGGAGTGCTCCACCAACATTTAGGAACTTGAGTCAGAAACATATACCGCTTCCGCTCAGACTATTATCTGGGAAACACTAAAACACTGATTCATACCATTTGAGCCATGGAAGGGAGGAAACAAATATCACATTCAACTATTTAAAACTCTCAGTGATGACTCACATCAGTTTAGGACATTTCCAGAATCAGCTGCTTTTCTCAAGTAACAAATTGCAATTGCCTATCCAAAAAAATCAACAAGACCGACCCGCTTTCAACAGAACCATTCAGCTACCAAAGAACAAACAGAAAATGGAGGAATTTTTGTTTTTTGCCTTTCCTCCTCTCCCCTGACCTTCCCCAAACAAAGCACAAAACCCAAGAACCTCTGTAGCCAAGGTCAAAAACCACTGACTCCCAACTGATAATTATGCCTATTTCAGTTAGATTTTAGCTCCAGTTGCAAAAATGAGCTCGGAAATTCTGCTACAGCAAAATAGTCTGTTACCTGTCTTGTTTCAGCTATATTAGCAGTGCTTCATCTTGTTTTGCTTGGACTCACAGCTGTGTTATTTCAGAAGCAAATACTAACAACATGTTAATCCAGTCACAGGAGCAAGAAGATACAACCAATTAAGAGTGAGGAATAATGAACAGCCTGTGAAAAGCTGAGAATAGAGCAGGGCAATGCATCCCAAGAAGTGTTATGCAGCACTCATTGGCCTCCAGTGATTAAATAAATAACCATGTGGGGAAGTAACACAGGTTGGACTGAGGAAGGAAAATAAAGCAAAGTAGGAGCAATTATATAGTGCACACTGCTTTTCCCCTACTAGAAGGGCACTGGAAAGAGGACACATCCCAAAACTGTCCAGCTTAGGGAAGGAGAGTTAATTTAGCTTTGAATGTCTGTCTGCTATTCGCTAAGAACCATAACAGTCTAATAAATAAAATGCATTATCAAGAGGAAACTCTACTTGGAATGACAGAGATTGCAGTATGTGTTTTCTCAGAGGACCACACAATTTCTACCACTCAAAACAAAGCTCTGATTTTGTCAAAATGAAAAGGACAACAAAATCTACTCCTTAAAAACACCTATTCTACATTTTTGTCATTAGTAAAATTCTCATAGTAGAAAGTTTTGGAAGTCAGTAATACTGGGGTGAGGAGGTGGCTGAAATATTTCGTAGCTTCAGAATTCTCAACCAGAAGAAAGAAAACAAAAAAAAATATAGCCTTTTAATGGTTCTGTCCAGGTTTTCCTTCCCATTAGTCATGTGACAGTATAATCTGCTGTATCCCCCTCCCTGTTCCACCCAGGGATGACTTGCTGCAGAGAAAGAGGAGTGGAAAGCAGGAGAGTTCTGTGGTGAGGGCTTTTGTTCCAGAATGGGGTTTGGGAGCTGAGCGTCCTGAGCACACTGATTTTCCTTAAAAGATGTAAAAGTTTTCTTTTAAAGAATTTTTAAATCAGTTTCTCTCTTGCAGAAGAGTTATAAGAGTTGAAACAAAATGATAATATTTAACTACTGTAATACTAAAAATGCATGTAATATTCCTACTAGTGCAATACTTTTAATTCAGTTTTGGATAGATATGAATAGACTGCAACCACAGAAGCCACAGTTCAGCAGGCTTGCTCTCATGTGGGACTTTTGTTTCCATACACACCAGAGATTCAAAATACTATATGCAAGTAAACAAAATGAATTCTAGTTGTTATGGAGACCACCACTTTTTTTTTTTTTTTTCTTTCTTCAGTATGTAAACAGTCAGTGTCACTGTATACGAATTATTCTAATTCTCTTTAAAACCATGTGGGTCAATAGCTGCCTCATATGTCAGGATTTGCTGCTTGGGGAAAACTAAATTTCCTAGAAGTTTTTGGGAATCCCTTACATCTCCCTCTTGTCCAAGAAAAGCTCCTTTCTGGCAACTGGAAACTCTAGAAAACACAGCTGAATAAAATCCTCACATTCATACACACACAGAACTATGGGCTGAGAGAGCTCATCTGAAACTTCCACAGCTACCAAAATGGATGTGGCTTTTCCAAAAACTGAGAAAGGAGAAACACAGCTGCAGATAAGAATCTTAACTGCCTGCTTCAAACCTTCTAAGGAATCTTCCCCTCAATGGCTACCGGGGAATCAGCTCTCGGGAGCTCTTACATATCGCTACAGGTTAGAAGCAAGTACACAACAATCACTCATAAGTTACTTTTCCTATCAATTTTTTTTCAATTCTGTATTTAGAAGATTAAAAAGCACTTTGCTTAAAAAGCTGAGCAGTCCACTACCAAATGAAATTTCATAAAATATAAGAGTATTACTTTAGAATGCTAATTAAATTTTTACCAGCCTAGAAATTTGTTTGTCGTTTGTTTGTGGGTTGCTTCTTTTTTTTAAAGTGACAGCTGAGAAAGTGGATGAGTCTGATTTTAATTGTTAGTCACCAGTCTCTTCCTCCTTTCCCCACACAATCCTTGCACATTCACATCCCTTTCCTGAGCCAGCACAGCCAACTTGTGTGATCCACTTGCCTCTGTTCTTTTTTTTTTTTTGCTGGTGAATTGTTTGAGCCAGCTCACTATGGGCCAGCAGCTGACACAGAAGCAGTGGGAGCTTTCAAACTGCTCACTGCAACAGGCAGTAATGTAATGGCTTTGCAAATCCACACCCATCATCTGAGCTCCCTTCATCAACCATATCTCTACTACTCCATTCTTGGTATTTTCCTTAAAATATCTCAAAACATTTTTCATGACACCTGAACTATTCCAAACTTGAATGCTATTACAAACAAATATATCACTCCTTAAATTCTTTCCAATTACACAAAGCCTTACTTACGCAAAGAATTCAAGTTTCTCCTCCCATAATTCAATATATAAATAGCTCCTAGTAAGAAAAGAAGATATTTTGCAACATAGAAATTTCACAGGTTATGTTAACCAAATTGTGCCTACAGTACTAACAGTATTTATAAAGTATGCAGCAATAAGAAAAGACTAGAGAATTTTAGGGTCCAGACTTAAAAAAAAGAAAAAAAAGAAACAACAATTATGTATCCAGAATCCACACATGAGCGATTTATGTATTAAATAAAACCACAGTAAGGAAGTTACAACTTTACACAATTATGCACAAAAGATTTAAAAGTTAAAATGTGTGGGTTTGGGGTTTCTGTGCTTTTTTTTTCTATTAGGTTTATTTGGGGCTTTATTTCTTCAAAAATGTTTCTAACACTGACTTCAATCAGTGATTTATTCAATTAAGACGACACCTAGAGGAGAACTTGAAAAGTAAATTTTGGTATTCCTAAAAGCCAATAAAATGCTTTATAAAGGAATACTTGTAATATAGAATCAGAAAGATGGTATCAAAACAGAATTCATAAAACACAATACACAAGATGCATATTACTTACTTAAAACATTAATAATAAACTTCCATACACTCTTGCCTCTAAAAATCTGCAGGATTAGGTATCTAAGAATCTACAAATTAACCAAATCCCATTCAGGAAACACGTGGTTATGAAAAGGGAAAGTATTTGGTCAGGCTTTTGCAGAAATAAACCCACAGGACATCTTGTATCCAATTGTCTTCTATACCACTTTTTGGCAAGGCAACTTCTATTTTATAAAACCATTATGAAAAACAAAACCCAGGTTTCTATAAAATATAAATATAATTATTAATATACAATTTTTATTTTTATTATTACTAATAATAATAACAATAATGAGGAATATGTCAGGAGCACTTTAACATTTGGTAAGAAAAAGTCAGTAATATGGTTTAGAATAGTCCTATTTGTTTATACCTTACATACCAAGCTGTGGAGTGTCTTCCCCAGAAAACACTTCATGCAACCAGCCTACTCATAATGTATGGCAGTGAAGAGAAAACACCACTTAACTCATGAACTGGTTTGCAAACTAAACCAGAATCTAGAAATACATCAATAAACTTACAAATCCTGTTTAAAAAAACCCCACACAACTATGAAAATGGAATTTTAAGTCATGCAGATACAAATTTTTGGAGGTTTGACTCAGCTGTTGTAACCTTTTCTACTGGAAATTATTTCAGGCTGTAGTAAATAAAGGCAACTGACTATTTTTTCAGAAGGAAGCGTTGATCTCCCAGGTTTCTTCTTGGTTGTACACTGACACCTCATGGCCATTTAAAAAAAGTTAAGGTCTACTCTCTCTTAGTTCTGTTTTTTCTCTTCTTTAAAACTTCCAATTACTTTTTTTTTTTTTAATGAATTGTTGGCCTCTTTAGGAACGTACAGGACATTATTTGGTCTATTACTCATTTTCCATTAATAAGAAACTACTTAACATTAATTTTTTATGAGCAGTGGGGGTCCCTGCCTCCCACAAACACTGAATCATGAAACACAGAAAGTACCTATTATCTCCAGCTTCAGCCCCTCCAAACTGGAGAAAAGCAACCACAGACACTGTAACTCCTCACAGAGCAGAAACCACGAAGATAAATAGGAGTACTGTTATATGAAGAATGAGACTGGAAATGTTCTTCCCCAAACATCAGAAACTAGTTCTGCATAATTTTCTGGTGCTACATAAAAGCCCTTTACTCTTGAAGTCCATGAAAATCTTCATAGTTACACACATAACCTGAGAACACTAACAAAATTCACCACTTCCAGTTCAATTTATGGCAGAGTAGCAACAGGCTTTATCTAGTAATGTTGTAGCACGGAAAACAAATGCAAAAGGCGAGGTTCCTTCCAGATTCTCATTCTAGAGTAGAAGTGTGTTACATTTCAGTTTTCCCAATTGGGTCTCTAACATGTATGAAAAAACCTCAAACCTCTGCCATTTCTTCTTTCTTGATTGAGGCAGAAAACAAAAAAACCCAACACCACAGATCAAGGAAAAACTCTGTAGCATATCTATATTAATACTGAAGTCACACATTGCACATCTCTACATTGATAAGCTGACAAGCTACTCCCTGCTAAATAAAATTATAAAATCCTCAAAAGTGAAAAATATAAGAGTAATATATATGTAATAGGTCTGTAATGTTATTTGCTAGGGGTATTACCAGGCTCTTCTAAAATAGAGCTAATTTGATTAACATTATCCAAAAAATACTATTACTAAGAGAAAAAAATAGTCATTTTTTTGAAATATTTGTCTTTACCTAAATATCCAAGACAAAGCCATTTAGAGGATATTGTCAATTCTTAAAAATGAAAAGCAGCTCCATTATGTAACTTCTTTAGAGAAATTACTTGATCTTCTAAAAAATAACACTTGAATTCTGTTCTCTAAAGTATTTATAACATTCATGAATCCAATATTTAAACACTATGGCAAAGTCTGTGAAGCTTTCCAAATTAAAAAAATAAAATATTAAAAACAAATATAAACTTTTATCTCTTTTCTATGCCTAAGGGAAGAGGAAAAGATTCTCAAGCATTTATTCAATACAAGTTTTGTTTTATAACTTTTGAAGTGGCATTCCTGCAACATTAAAACCTAATCAAGAAGGACAAAAAGATTTACTTTCCATCCCAGAGAAACATCCAATCAACTTTTTGTCCCACAGATCTCCTGGCTTTAACAGAGGTGGAACAAGCAAACTGCCAGTCAGCATATTTTTACAACACATTCCCTCTCACCTGTGCCAAAAAGCAGCAGCTGATAAATTCCATTCATCACGGAAAAGAGCTTATTTTTCAGTCATTATTATCACCTATCACCTTCTGGTCAACAGCAAGGGAAATATCATACCTATTCACACTTACAGAGGATTAAAATGAGGTCATCTTGAAGTACACACTGGAGAAAGAATCTGAGGTAACACACTTAAAAATAAAACTTATTCAGCTCCACATATTTGTACTAAAGAGCTACTAGCAACATTTGCACAAACGGCAGACCATACATACTAACTGCCACAGGCAGCCTGCTTTTTAACTCAGCCAGACTTCAAAATCATCTTTTCTGCATCAGGTGCCAGAACCAGTTAAAAAACACAGTGAAAAAAATAAATAAGTAAAAAAAAAAAAGGCAAACCAAAAACCAAACCAAAATTCCACCCACCCAGTACTACTAAGATCAAGAGAAAAGTAATTTTTAGCTTCGTCAGTTTAATCCACATTTATAGCAATTTAAATTATGGCACCAGAACATTTTGTACCTGGTACCTGAAATTTTAAAAGGTCAAAGAAAGACACATGCACCATTCTGGTACCCATTACACACAGTAGTAGGGTGTACAGCAAGTTCACAACTCTGGACATCAGGAGAGTAGACTGGTCTCTTCAGGAATCTCACTGGCAGAGTACCATGGGATAGAGCCCTGGAGAGAGGAGGGGCCCAAAAGAGCTGGATGATACTCAAGAATTGTCTCCTCCAGGCTCAAGTGCAATGCATCCCTACAAAGTTCAGGAAATCAGGGAAGAACGCCAAGAGGCCTGCATGGATGAACAACGAGCTCCTGGAGAAACAAATACAAATAGGTTCGTTACAGAGAGTGGAAGCAAGGACATATAGCCTGGGAGGAATACAGACAAATTGTCCAAACAGCCAGGGATCTAGGCCAGGAAAGCCAAAGCACTGGTAGAGGTAAATCTGGCCAAGGACAACAAGGGTAAAAAATAAAAGCTTTTTTACATGCATCAGCAATGAAAGAAAGACTAGGGAAAATGTCAGTCCTCTCAGGGAGGACACAGGAGACCTGGTTACTTGGGACATGGAGAAGGCGGAGGTACTCAACGACTTTTTTGCCTTGGTCTTCACCAGCAAGTGCTGCAGCCACACTGCCTGAGTTACAGAAGGTGAAAGCACAAACCAGAAGAACAACCAACCTCTCGTTGTAGGAGAAGTCTGGGTTTGAGACCATCTAAGGAGCCTGAAGGGGCACAAGTCCATGGAACCCGTTGAGACACATCCATGGGTCCTGGGGAACTGCACAAGGAAGTGGCTAAGCTAATCCATCATATTTGACAAGTCATGGCTGTCTAGTAAAGTTCTTACTGATTGGAAAAGGGGAAACATAACCCCCATTTTAAAAAAGGTAAATAAGGAAGATCCAAGTAACTACAGGCCAGTCAGTCTCACCTCAGTGCCTGGTAAGACCATGGAGCAGATCCTTCTGTAAATTACACTAAAGCACATGAAAAATAAAGAGGTGATTAGTGACAGCCAACATGGCTTCACTGAAGGCAAATCATGCCTGACATATTTGCTGACCATCTATGAGGCTAGAGTGGTGGATGGGGGAAGGGCAACAGACATCACCTACCTGGACTTGTGCAAAGCATTTGACACTGTCCCGCATGACACCTCTAAACTGGAGAAACGTGGATTTGATGAATGGACCACTCAGTGGGTAAAAAATTAGATGGATGGTTGCACACAAAGAGTTGTGGGCAGTGGCTCAATGTCCAAGTGGAGACCAGTGATGAGTGGCATCCCTCAGCAGCTGGTATTGGGACTGGCCCTTTTTACTATCTTTGTCAGTGACATGGACAGTGGGATGGAGTGCACCCTCAGCAAGTTTGCCAACAACACCATAGTGGTGTGGTTGACATGCTGGAGGAAGGAATGCCATAGGATCTTCATAGGCTTGAGAGGTGGGCCTGTGTGAACCTCATGAAGTTCAACAAGGCCAAGTGCAAAGTCCTGCGTGAGGGTTAGGGCAATCCCAAACACAAGTACAGACTGGACTGAGAATGGATTGAGGGTAGCCCTGGGGAGAAGGACTTGGGAGTATAGGTGGACAATAAGCTCAACATGACCCAGCAATGTGCTTGCAGCCCAGAAGGCCAACTGCATCCTGGGCTGCATCGAAAGAGACACGACCAGAGGTCAAGGGAGGATTCTCCCCCTCTACTCTGCTCTAGTGAGACCCCACCTGGAGTGCTGCATCCAGCTTTGGGGCCTCTAACACAAGAAAGACTTTGATCTATTGGAACGAGTCCTGAGGAGAGCCATTAAGCTGATCACAGGGCAGAATCACCTCTCCTATGAAGACAGGCTGAGAGATTTGAGGTTGTTCAGCCTGGAGAAGGCATCAGGGAGACCTCGGAGCACCTTCCAGTACCTAAAGGGGGTCTGCAAGAAAGTTGGAGAGAAATTTTTTACAAAGGCATGGAGTGATAGGACAAGGAGGAATGGCCTTAAACTAAAGGAGAGTAGGTTTAGATTAGATAGTAGGAAAAAATTCTTTACAATCAGGGTGTGAGGCACTGGAATAGGTTTCCCAGAGGGGCTGTGGACTGCCCATCCTTGGAGCTTCAAAACCTGGCTGGCTGGGGCTCTGAGCAACCTGGTCTAGTGGGAGGTTCCCTGCCCATGGCAGTGGGGTTGGAACAAGATGATCTTTAAGGTCCCTTCCAACCCAAATCATTCGGTATATGGAAAGAGACCAGTGGAACTCCTTGGGAAAAATGAGAAAGTCAGGCTCTCTGGAGCACTGCAACAATGATATGAACAGTTTTACTACTGGAAAACAGTGGAAATATATCCACCTTTCTCCCTGCACGGACTAACTTAAAGCATACCCCTCAGAAAGGTACAGAATGTCACAGGCCCCTACTGGGCTTCACCGCACAGTATCAAATCAGGGTGTAAAGGCTGACTGCATAGACTGATGGGAGCAGGCAGAGGTTCTGCAAGTCTCAACAAGTTCCCTACTAAGGGATGCCTATTTTTAATCTAATTACACTTTCACATCAATAAACTCAAGCATCTTTGGGTTTTGGAGTTTTTGTTGGTTCAGGGGGGGTGGTGGGGTGTTTTTTGGTTGGTTGGTTGTTTTTTTAAGGTTAGTACCAGTTAATGGCGTTTTTTTAAGTATGGTTCAGATTCAAAAAGAAAAAAAAAACAGATTAATCAAGCTAACTGCAGATTACGAACTTCACCTGTTTTCAAGTATATATCAGTTATAGCAGTTGCAGAGCTACTCAGTGAAAATTAAAAGGAATATGGGGGCAAGGCTGGGGGGTGGGGGGCAGACAACAAAACCCCCCAAAACAACAAAACCCCCCAAAACAACAAAACCCAGCACCAATGCAAATCCTGATGCTTTGTAATCATTAGGCTACTCAACCCAACTTTATATCCAAAGTTGGCAACTTTCTGGGGCAAGCAGATGCAAAAAGATACACCTTTTTGTGGTAGCAGAGAAAGTTATAACAAAAAATTCCTTGCAGAGGAGGCTTTTGAAAATACCAGTCACAGCCCATAACAAATAGGTACACAAACTGCACAGTTTGGGGAGGTTTTTCTAATCAAGATCTGAAAGAGTTCTGTCTGCCATTTCTCTCCTGTTGCTGACCATGAGTTTGGCTATCTATTAAGACAAAATTCTGAACAAATTTACCTTGAAACCCTGGAAAGACATAATCACCCTAACCATATAATAACTATCAGAAACGGAACACCTCTGTGCAAATCATAGCAAATACAGAAACACTCAGACAAAAGGAGAATAGTGGAACTATCTAAAATCCCTACTAGTCTCAACAGGAATACCTGTCTTGCAAAAGAAGTGTCTAATCAAATACTACCAGTTTTAACAATTTTGCTGCAAATGCTGCAAGTATGTAGCCAAGAACGCCCATAAGCAACACTTACCAAACAAAGGCACTGTAAAGCTCTGTGACTGTAGGATCTTGCTGAACACCATTCACCATGAAGATGGCTTCCAAGGTAGCCCAACTGGTGACCCACCAGCAGCCAAGCCCAGGCCCTGTCCATGGTCCTGCACTACAAATATCCTAGATGCTGGAGGCATGGACTGCCAGGCTGTCCAAGACCCCAACAGGGTGAGATCAGCTCTGGATGGGCTGTGAAAAACAAATGACTACCGCTTGCTTCAATTTTATAAACAGACTTGCTCATATGGAGCTCCAAGCTTTTGGTTTTGATTTGGAAAGTCACGTGTTCAGGGGGTGGAAATGCATGGAGAAAGACGGATTACAGTACAAGCATGAAAGGTCTTAATGAACCAAAGTTCCCATCCCACACCATTAAAGCAAAGATTTCTAGCAACTGAAACTACCATTTCATGACAATCTTATTCATCCAGTAAGAGGAAGTTGTTGACTGGAAAGATACTATCAAGAACTTTTAGAATGCAAAAGTTCTACCAAAATGGTCCTATATTATCATTACTGCTCCGAGAACCTGGTGCCTTCAAACAGAAATAATGTAAGCAATGCATCTTTTTATTATTGGTAAGAAGTATAACTGCTGTTTGTTGCTATGTCACAGACTGCATCATGAAGGTATGAGGAATAGGGTGAGACAAGCTGACAGAGAACAGACTCTAATTTTCTAACCTGGTGGTAGTAACACAGGAAAAAAAACCATGCAGGTGCTAATTCTTTCAAAATAGAGGTCTACTTCAGTATGGAAACAGCACAATTAAGTATAAAAATAAAGTAACTACAACTCATGAACATGCAGCCTGTTGATTAAAACAGGCCTTTTCAGCTTTTATTCAGCAGTAATAGTTAAGAGCCTGAAATGATGCACACTAGCTTCTCAAGAAGTCAAGCATCAAAAACTTCACCGTTTCTCCAAAAATCAAGTATAGTATACATATAACCAACCAGTTCTTCCTCAAAAAATAGACATGGAAAAGATGAAATTTTTCCTCTAAGATCTTATGATTTTTTTCACTATGCCAGGTTTACACATCTTTCCCTTTACAGGGGTTTCAGCTTACTGAGAGGAAAAAAACAAAAGAGAGCATAACAGCTTAAAAGCATTTTACCCTCCTCAACAGCAAAGCAATTAGCTCTTTGACTGAGACCTATACATAAAAGTTTCCAGAAAACCTGTGCAAGTTGGGAAAGGCAGAGGCTTTATACCACTAAAGTAGTTACATAAGCAAATAAAGGAGACTTTTGTCAACAGGGACTGTTTTGTTCAGAAAATCCATAGATACTACACTGGCAATAGTAGCATGGGATAATCTCCCCTAGGGGAGGGCTTTACACTAATGCTCTTTTTGTAATCTCAGAACTATTTTCAAGTGCAAACAGTCTCAATATATTTTCCCATGCTAGGAGGAAGAAAGGAAGTTGCAATTATTTATTGAGACAAACAAAACCATACTGTGGGTAATTATTAATTTTTTCATTTGCAAAGTAAGAATCTCAACTCGCATATCGATAAGGCAATACCTCTTGGGACAGAACTGGCAGTGTACTGAGCAACATGTGAGACATCCCATGCCAGAAAGGAGTTCTCTAGAAGTTTCAGTGTATTTATATAAACAGTTGCAGTCTTTACTCCTAGTAGGTTTTGCTGACAGATTTCTTCTTTGTGTACCAAAACCAGCTGTGGTAAGCAGGTACAGAATCATCAAAAATAACTGTATGATTACAACATTGTTTAGATGAGTCTTAACCATAAATCTATTACTCAGGTCAAAGAACAATTCTCAGGCACCTTTTCAAGCTGAGCAGAGTAGCCCATGGTGTATTCAGCTCCAGCATAGCCAAGGACAAAGAGGGACTATTGCTGTAGTTACACATCCCCCGTGTTTTCTTTGTGCTGCCACTGCAGTTACCTTACTGTCCCATATGCTGACCTACACAGACCAACTGTCAGAAAGCTAAAACTGATTTTTGCTAATTCAGCCCCTAAACTGGTCTACTATAAGATCAGCTGAACCAGTGCAAGAGAACAGCGAGGAAACTCCGAAGGGAGGGATATGAAGGAAGATCACCTTTTCTAACAAGGGCTTGAAGCTACTCTTTTTTTAAACTGCACATAAAAAGTAGTTTTGCTAATCTGTGCAGATGCACCTTGACTACTGGTGTCATCTACAAATCAGGCCTTTAATCATATTTCCAAACAATGCAGTAACTAAAGTCTTCAATTTCTTAATCTTCTTAAAGAAAGCACCATCACTGCTCAGCCACTTTTATAGAGTTGAAGTCTACAAGAACCAGATGATAAATAGTGTAAATATAATCAGTGGCAATGCATCATCATTTCTCTAATTTCTGCACACAACCCCCATCATTCCTGTCCAGACACAGAGCGCTCAGCAGGTCAGGCAGACAGCACCCCTCAGACGTGTGAGCTGCACAAACATGAGGTCACCCTCACCATCCCATGACTACCCCACTCCACCTGCAACACTCTCTCCTTGGACAATCAATATCATTCATCTCACCATGCAATTTTTGCATTGATTAGTACAACAAGGTACTTTGAACACTGTGAATATTGGTCATTGTTTTAATATATAATTTTTATAAGACTTTTCATCAAAGATACCCTGAAATGTCTAAATGTAGGATTCAAACATTGCTTCTATAATACATTCTTATCTGCCAGATATTGTTGATATCGGCATTTTTATACTTGATCTTTATGTTCAGATTTGTTCCTACATTATTATTGCTTTGGATTGAAGATATTTCCAGTCACAGAATGGGTGAGGTTGGAAGGGACCACAGTGAATCATCTGGTCCAAACTGCTCAAGCAGGGTCATCCTAGAGCAAATTGCACAGCATTGCATCCAGACAGTTCTTGAATGTCTCCAGTGAGGGAGACTCCACAATAACTTACAGAAATCTGGAATATCTAAACTGAACAGCAGGATGATGAAAAAAAGCTTAATTTTGATGATTCTTCTATCCTAGAAGTTTTCAGTCAGACATTGCAAGCAGTCATTTAACTCCAAATAATAATTTTAAATATTATACGTGAATGTTCCAGCAGTGCAAAGTCAGTCTAATTCAGTTTGAAAGAAGGAAAAGAAAGAATGATTAGTGGAAATCACTCTTAAAAAAAAAAAAGGACCAGCAATATCAAGTTTTGTCACTTGGTGGCAGCACACCAAAGAAAACCGAAACATTTGAGCAAGACCACAAAATTTGTTCCTAGCACATATTCCTCTACATCTCTCTTAAAAGTGCCAAAATTCCTGGAAGGCTCTAGTTACTTCATAAATTTAAGACAGGCACCCAAATTTTTAAGACTACTGACTTCACATTCAAGGAGACATTAAAGGCTCAAAACTAAAGGAGCCTTCAGTCTTTTCAACATGTTTACAGGTTCACCTACTTCCACCAAAATTGCCAAATGCATACTAAATAGGTGTCTCAAGCAGGTGCAAGGGTGAGCAAGTAAACAGAAACAGTATTTGAAAGCCTGACATCCCAACAGCACTAACTGTTCCTACAAACTGAACTAAATAGGGGATTCTGATTCAGATGAACCATGAATTTAGTGCCATCAGAAAATGCCTGCCAGCACACCAGAAAAGTCATTAAACTATTATAAACTTCTACCAACATCTCTTCTGCCACCTGAAACTCTTGCCAGCATTACATCTGACAGGCAGCACCACAGGCAGTAAGTACCTGACAGTGCTATTGTAGTCAGTGGCAATGAACCAGAACCAATAGTCTTTATCCATTTAAATAATTGATGTTAGACAAAGATTAGATTTAATTAAATTAGTAATATTTAATAATACTTAAACAATTTAACAAACACATCCAGGAAATGTTTGAAACTACTACTACTGAAGCAGAAAGGAGATGCAATGAGAACAAAAAGATCTGCCAGTTTCCTTCTCCTCTGAGCAATGCCATAGCCAAGGCTCATTTATCACACAGGTAATAGGATCACTATCTTTTCTCTCAAGCTGATATTTTACACACAGACATACAAACTATATAATGTCTTCCTTCTGTAACCACATGATAAACATCTTTATTTTGCACTATTTGTAATCTACATGTCAAACTTATCAATGACTAATAAAAGATTACCCTATGCTATCACATTATTAACACACAAGTTGCAATGACAGTTCTTTTATATCTGTTTTCTATGTACTAGATCTTGACTAGTATAATTTCAGGATTTTAAACATAGTCATTTCTTAATAATGATCCCACACAAAAGCAACTTATAAAGTCTTCACAGTACTTTTTTTTTTTTTTAGTACCAAACACAATCTGATATTATCCAAATACTTGAATTCTGGAAAAAAGAATTTGAGTTTAAAAGAGCAAAGTACTCTTATTCAAGCTTTCAGGAGATTGAGTCATCAGTTTAAGCCAAGCATTAGGAAATATGTATCACTTGTATCACACAGGAATGACTGTGATAGTTAAAAATGTTAAATAAATTCAAGTAGAGAAGATAAACTCCACCTCCCCCTACCTAGCCAAATAGCTTACTGTTGTCTACTATATATGCAGTCTGGTAGGGCCCTTCAGTTCTTATCAGCTTTATTAAAACTACACTTTCAGTGACACACACAGGTGAAATAACTTAGCCTAATCCAGCATCTCATCAAAAAGATAAAATGGAGACCAAGGGAGAGAGATGAAAGCAAACATAGAAAGCAAGAGAAGCGCAGCAGTTTGCCATCAGAGGGAGTACAAGCCTTAAACAGGAGTGTTCAGCTTCCAAGTGGGAGCAGACTTGCAGCTCTGGTGCAGATTATAAACACCTACACAGGTTTAAGGGAGAGCTGGTCCTCCAAGTTTTTGTTGAGAAACAGCATATATGGGAAACAGCTGCAGGAAAACAAAGTAAGTTTCTTTTGAAAAACAGAGCTACTATACTATTTTTATATGTAGACAGACATAGCCATGGTACAATGAAAAACAACTTTCAAGGTCTGCCCACTTAAATTACCAATATTAAATAAAAGTTCAACAAAAGGTGCTCCTGATCCTTTTTCTCAGTAAACTTACTGCCTTAAAAAGGAAAAAAAGGATTTTATATTGCAATATGGAGCTTGATGTGGGGTCTGCAAGTGAAAAGGGACAAGCTAAACAAGAAAGGCACTTGACTATACATCAGCCTTCTCTCAGTTCCACTTTGGTGCTGTTCAGTGCCAAGTGTGCCTTCAGCACACTGCATGCTCCTCAATATCACCTGTAACAGCAAATCCTCAGTTGAGGCATAGATAAAATAGGGGAGAATGACCCTATTAAAAAAGAAAACAACATTGCACCCCCACCAAACACACAAATTCTCTCCTGAAGAGGGAGGAGAAACCATTTTTCAGCATATCCAAGACTTACCAGATAAGGTCTATTATACACAGTCTGTTTCAGGAGAAAAATGTTTGCCCATTTACTCGTGTTGCAGAATACACTAACTTCCTAATACACCAAGAAAAAATAGTTATCTCTACTCCAAAGGTTCTGAAAAAGTAGCAGAGTGGTTTACAGTACCTCAGGGTATTTTCTACATCCAAACGATGGAGCCATTTCCTTAGGTCATCTTCAATTTTCCTATTTAAAAGTGGCTTCAGCAAAATCAGCAGAAGTCTGGCATCTTTTAAAATAAAGTCAATTGCATTTGTGTCAGG
The DNA here is from genome assembly GCA_013399855.1 of Oxyruncus cristatus. Taxonomy (NCBI): domain Eukaryota; kingdom Metazoa; phylum Chordata; class Aves; order Passeriformes; family Cotingidae; genus Oxyruncus; species Oxyruncus cristatus. Next base: position 1,173,253 of record VXAY01001462.1, on the reverse strand, counting down.
GGTTAGAAAAAAAAAAAAAAGAGATTGCTTGCCCAATTTTAAAAGGAAGGTGAACTAAAATCTGATTGAATCACAGCAAAAGAATTCTAGTTGGGGTGGGGAGAGGAAAACACTCTTTTTCACAGGAATCAAAAGCTGGAGGCACATACTTGGTGTTAAGTACCTCGCCTGCTTAGGACAAGTGTAAATGAGTCATACCATCTGTACTCACATTCAGAGGATAGTCTGGCAAGATAGCAGGAGAACACAGAGCAAATATGATGCTCTGCTCATATTGTTATGGAAGCAGTTAAGCTGGGAAATAGAGGAAGACTTAGCAGTTACATTAAGAACCACCTACAGACAGTGAACACCTTATTCTCTGAATTTATAATTATTTGTTGAATTCTACATAGAAAGCTGTAGTACTGTAAAGATATGTAGAGACTCACAACAGTACTGTAGAGGCTGATTAATGCTGTATTTCACATGAATATTTCTATCTCACAGAATAATGTAGAGATGCTCACAGTAGAAAGTAAATAGATGGGAGAATGAAGTCATTGTGGAACATCAATAATTCAGAGAGAAGCTATTTAAGATAACCATTTGTTACAGAGACAAGACAAAATGCATTGACTAAGAAAAAAAAACCCCAACAGAATCAACACTGGCAAGCAGCCTGCTGAACCAAGTTGTGCTGAGCAGAGAAAAAGCAATAACCACATTGGAAGAAACAACAAGGATCTCACAAAGACACGGTGTGAGACTAATCCCAGCAAAAGTGGGAGAAGTTCCATCCAAAAAGACGACTCCTGGCAGTATCTGAGCGAGGGCAGACAAAGCCATCACCAGCATCTGGAGCAACATGCCACAGAAAGCTGCTATTCTCAACACAGCTGTGTGGGTGGAGCACCCAAACTCAGGGAAGTCAGAACCAAGGTGTTATCACAAAACAAATTACTAACTGAAAAATGTGCCAAGTTCAGTTTTCTTCAGTTCTGTTTTAAAAAGTCCCAGACGGTCAAACTATGTGGAAGGCTGAGCTTACCAACCATTATTTTAGTTGTAATAAAAGCAATATATTTTAAAATACAAAACTAGGCTTACTTTGGATCCCAGGATATGTAAGTTAACATTTGCAACACCTAACGCTGCATCTTTTACATCAGATGAGAGGTGGTAGTAGCACAGCATGATACAGATCGTTTCAATGTAACACAAACAAACAGCTTATTTGTGATGGTTACATTTAAACGAGAGTACTATCCGGAAGGACAAGAAGTTCTTCCAAAGATATTCCTGGGTATCTCGGGGGCTGGAAGGGGGAGAATAGACATCCATCTGCTGTTCCAAAATCCTTGTGATGATTTGTTTATATTTTATACTAAGCTTCAAGGAGCATCAAATATACAGTTAATTTAAAGTGGTATCTCACTTTCTCCTAGTTTTCATGCCTTCATCTTTTAGTTATGTGAGAAAACTGTTTACGATCTTAAAATAAAAAGAAACTTGATGTACTTATGTTGGTTTACTTGATCCTTTAACTTTTTGGTTGGTTAAGATCAGGTATATTATTTCAGAGCATTCTATAGGTTATAGTAACAGCATTTACAATTCCCAGTAGGTTTAGCGGCAGCAGATATTCACAAGGATGAGCCCAATAATCACAGTTCACAAGTAGGTACACTAACATAAAATCAATATCATTAACATGTATGTCCAGCTGTGACCTGAGCTGATTTGAGGGGAGGAGAGGACATAAAGGGGTAGGAAGATGCTGTGCCATGCCATTTCCTACTATTTACCAGGGCAACCACTCAGAGGAGCTTCAACAGGCAAATGAAGCAGTAACTCAAGCTGTTTCATTATGAATCAGCAGAACTGTCAGAGATCATGTCAAAAGTATTAGACCATTTCTAAATAAAAGTAAATTCAAAAATAGATTGAAGAGCACTCCTGCTGTTGAATCCTACTTAGTGATTTGCTATTCAGAAAAAATCTTTGAGCTTGAACAGTTCCCTGGCTAAAACAAGAGGTAAAATAATGAACTGACAAGCCTGGAGAATAGAGAACCTCTGAAGCATCCTAAATGACATAAGTGAAAACATGTGTTGATCCTGTGATGTTCATACCACTATTAAATATGAAAAATAATCAAGGCAGAAGAGGAGTAAGATCCTCTAGTGATTCCAGAAACCTCCACCTACATGTTATTTCAGTGTGTCCACACATGTAACTTCAAATAATAACTACATATACAAAAAGCCATATCAACATTGAAAATTATTAAAGTATACCTGAGAATGACACACTTTAAAAAACCCCACAAACTACTGCAGCTCAGATTCCACTTCCATGGTCTTCAGTTTTTACAATTCTTTTCATTAGCTACCTCAGAGGTAATTTCCATTTAAAAATTTGGGAAGAAAGCAAAGCAAGCAGAAGATGAATACTGATGGGACATAACATCAAAAGGACAGACAAAAAGGTACACAATAGCATTGCTCCTTAAGCTGAGGGAACAAAGCTTTAAATGCTATTTTACACATCTTTTAGCAAGGTAATTATCTGGATAAAAATAAGGTAACGTGCTGTGCTATGAGTCATAGACTTTCATATCTAAATCAACCCATCAAGAAAGTTCACAACCAGGATAGTTTTTTAGAACTTACAGCTACTTTTCAAAAACACTTTAACAATGCCAGAAAAGAGTAATGCTTTCAATCTGAACAGGTGCTTGTCATGTTCAAAGAAGAGACTACAAGAAGTGGTGTTCATACACATTAAAATCAAAGAAGAAAACACATGTTCAGAGCTATTTGAGTCTATTTTGTCTGTAGCAGGTTACCTCTCAAAGGCTACAGTCTGGCTTCACAGAAACTTCAGTGCTTGAAAAACACAAGAGGACTGAAGAGTTAAAACCCCTCAGATTATTACGGTGGAACAGAGGCTTTCTGGTACACAGCTGTGACATATTTCAGAACATCTACAGCAAGACAACTGTTAAAAATGGATATTGGATAGAGAGAGGAAAGCATTGCATGCTTTATGTATCTGCCAAGGCAGAAAGATTAGACTTGATCAACAGAATTTACAGGATTGCAGGGTGGCTGTTTGTGAGGTAATTTCTTAAAAGTGATGTGCTGGTAAAAGATTGTTTCTTAGTTCATGAGTTTTAATCATCACAATTTAATTTTCACTTGTCTGAATTTTAGTATTTCCAGTCTACCTAATATGAGGGTAGAAAAAACAGGAAGAAGGGTTTAGGAGCATTTTAGAAAATACTGAAAAATACACATCTATCAGAGAGAATGATAAAACATAAGTACTATTTCAAACAAAAAAGTATACATTTGTGACATTAAGTGACAGGCATAAGAAAGAATGTCTATTGGAGACATTCAGCTCATGCACCAACAGGAACAAACCATCACAGGTAAAAACTTCCTTGGAGTTGTTTCTTCCTCCCCAAAAGGAAAGGAATACCTTTTAGAGGAATGTCTTCAGAGTAATTTTTGAAAGCAAAAGTAGAAGTACATCCAAATGGCCTAATTGGATCCTTAAAGAGGAAGTGACAACATGTTTCAAGAAAAAAAATGGAATACATAGCAAAATATATGGAATAAGCAGCTCTTTGAATAGATTTAAGAGTCTGCAATTTCACATTAACATTTCCAGCACTGCTAATGCACATGGGTTTTTGTTGTCGTATCAGCCTTAAAGCTATTGGTAAAGGACAAAAACATGGCTTTAAGATGGGACATGAGAAGAGTCAGAATTCACTTGGAACAGACGTGTTCCACATATGTGCGTCCATATAAGCTCAGTGACATGGAGTTTTATTTCCCCAAAATGCAAACTCTAAAAGAGAACTGGCCAGCAGACTTAGAGACACATTTTCACCATATGAATGTAGCAGCACTTCACCTTACAAGAGGCCCAAATCAGACACTGACAGGTCAAATATTTGAGTCAAAACATGGTTTTTCATTTTTTCCAGTTTAGTTTAGTTCCATGGGAAACACAGAGGACACTACCACACACTTCAGGACTTTCTTTCTCCAGGGAAGAACTCAGTTGCTTGGACAGGATCTACATCTCCTTTGCCTGCACTCTGCTAATTGCTTAAAGCTTCAATCATGGCTGCCACATCCACATAAACATATGAGGAAAACCGGCGTTCTTACCTGCCATGCACAAGTGCCATAACAGACTCCATTACAGCAATACAGCCTGCAAAGGGAAGAAAATAGGATTCCTCTAGACTGCCAGAAGTCAGTCACCTTCTCTATCTCATCTGAGGACTGCTGTGCATAAAAGCACAATTTTTAAGTTCAGCAGGATGTGGTCATTCATGGGAAAAAAAGGAGTAAAAATTTTTTAAAACTATTATTACATTTCACAGACAGTGGAATATTTACAGGGATGAGAAAAAAACAGATTAACTGTTACAACTAAGTCCACTTGCATGGTGGACACAGACATTCCCAGGAAAATTAATGCCAAGAGAGTAATGCTATCAATCTGAAGTAGATCAGTTAAACTAAACTGAGGCCTTCCTCATTTCTAGTCAAAGTACCACAACACTGACTACAGAATTCACTTCCAAAGTACATTTGGCTACGTCCGAGTATCTAGGTGCAGTGCTCTTAAAAACAAAACAAGTCAGATTTTTTTCTTGACAGACAGCAACCCAAGAAGAATTGTGCCACAGGAAAATTTAAAGTTTTTCACTTCTTCAGGGGTAAGATAGGGGTCAGATGGGAAAAGACTGGGAGAAGACACCTCCTCTTATGAAGAGAGACTGTGGGAGCTGGGCCTGTTTAGTCTAGAGAAGAGAAGACTGAGAGGGGATCTCATTAATGCATACAAATATCTCAAAGGCAGGGGCCAAGAGGATGTTGCCAAATTCTTTTCAGTGGTGCCCAGAGACAGGACAAGGGGCAGTGGTCATAAACTAAACCAAAAGAATTTTGGTTTCCTCAACATGAGGAAGAACTTTACACTGAGAGTGGCAGAGCACCGGAACAGGTTGCCCAGGGAGGTCATGGAGTCTCCCTCCCTGGAGACATTCAAAACCCACCTGGACCTGTTCCTGTGTAACCTGCTCTAGGTGACCCTGCCTTGGCAGGGGTGTTGGACTAGAAGATCTCCACAGGTACCTTCCAATCCTAATGATGTGAAAACAACCTTTCAAACACAGAGCAGCAAAGTGACATGTCCTAAACAGGGTGTGATCCAGCACAACCAAATCCAGAGACAAAAGAACTGCCCTAAAAAATGAATATTCCATCATCTCTCCACAACAGCAAAGAAGTGTTGCAGCAATTTCTCCTTCTCAGTCCTAGACTGCTTAAGTCCCTCCACAGGGAGAAGACAAGCAAGCTACCACTAAACAAGACTCGCAGAAGAGACAGCTGATTGCTTTACTAACACTTCTTAAACTAATCTCTACCTCTGTTTAGAAGAAGGGTAGACCCAGTCAAATCAAAGTGAACTATCTCTGTTTCTATTTTTGCTTTTTGGATGCATTTAAATAGCTCATGACAACCTTTACAGTGCATTAATTACTTCACTTTTGTTACTTTAATGTGTTCATTACTTTACTTTTATTACTTTTGCTGTATGTTTTAATTTACGATTTTATCTGAGCATTTAATAAAACCAGAAAATAAAAAAAAATATTTTAAGTTGTTTTAATAACATGTGCCACTAATTGAAATCTTCCAAAAATGTCTCAAGTTAAGTAGTCCATTGTATTTCCTTCATACAACACTTCATAAGCTGAATCAATAACTTGGAGTTGGTCACAAAGTCTGTTCAAATTACAGGATTAGTCACTTCATAAGAGAAGCTTTTCTTTTCCCCACTGAACAGACCAACTAAGAGGAGTAATTTTAAAGAAAATACCATTTGTTCCAGAAGAGGCTACTGTCGTTTAATGCCGCTTTCAAACAGTGAACTTTCACAAACTCGTTCCAAGTGCTTAGCTCATGACTTCCGTCCATGAAGCAGCTTGAATTCAATCCTCTGGCAACAGATATATACTAATATATGACTTTTTTATAATTCTTGGAATGAAAGAAGTAGATGGCATACTTAAACCTTAAAAAGTTAATATTCTTATCTTTCCCTAATGTAATTTTTAAATTAAAAATTTCCCTGCCCTGTTCTCTACGTACTCAAGCTTGAACATTCTCTCAGAGTTCCCACAATCCATGCCAATAAACCACATTGAAAATAGATTAACCTTTTGTCTAGTCTTATCACTGAGAACCTTTGTACAACATAATACACAAAGCACAACAAAAAGTACTCTGCATCTCCTATAAGACAAGGAACATTAAGTACAGAATAGTGAGAAAATCGCCATAAATGTAATTTAATTCGCAACACTGACCCTGATTTTTAAACACTAACAGCCACATAATACAGGTATCCTCAAAACTTAGCATGAAATAGAGGCTGTTACCTGACCTTCACTGAGTCCTCACAAACATACAGGTGATATGTAGACAACTATTTGTGTGGAGACTGTTAAGTGCAGTTTTATTATACCCTTATTTGCCAAGGTAATTATTCCTAGTGCTTTCCTGCAGTCAAAAAACATGACCAGTTCTGTTTGGTTGGTTTTTTTTCTAAACCAAGCTTTGTAGTTTTATCATTGCTTATTCCAGAAAATTAGACCAGCAGATGCATGCATAACCTCATCCATAAACCACTGAATTAAACAGCTTTGCAGCATGATCAAACTGAGAAACAGAACAAAGTAAGGAACAGCCCACCTTGAAAAGGCTTTCATTGATGGTGATTCAAAACACTGTCTTCTTTAGCTGATGATAAAAATATTTGCACAACCGATGTGCTTATATTGTGGTATCCATACAACTGTACTAGGTGATATGTGGAATATAAAACAGTAAGTTTAACTGTTTTTTAATTTCCATCTCCTACAGAGCTGAGATGAAAAAAATTCTTCTATTACAGAAGACTGCAGTTTATTCTTAGACTGACATGCTTTGTTAATTACTATCTGAAGAGTTTATTTCACTTAGGCATTTTTCTACAACCATATTATTTTTACTAGATATTTCCCTACCCCAAGCATGTATCTGTGCAGGGAGATAGAGGGATCACTAGTCACAACAGGCATGACTCCAAGCCGTCACTGGATGGTGTCCAAGAATTAAAGCTGCACACACAAGAAGCATAAGAAGTTGAAGGGCCTTCTGTCCATACATAATTCTATGAGGAAAAAGGCTGCAGCAAATTCACACTACTTTTGGCACATAGTTTTCAGGTAACTGGACTACCTGAACATGGTCTTATACCTTCACTGTAACCTCTTGAGAAGAGATGGAAGGCAAGAGAAAGTCTTTTTGATGTCATTTGCAGAGCTCCAGTTGTAAAACTGAGTAGTAGAGCATGTGATCAGCCTAAGAGGGGAAAAAAACAACTTTAAAATGCTGCTAGAAAATGAAGATGTTACTGACATGTTGTAGAGGGGACAGAGAAAAAGCTGAGCATCCTGAAAGGCAGCACATGTGGTAAATAAGTATGTCACAGAGGAACTTTTCTTCTTTCATTGTTTTTGTAGTCAATGTAAGTTAACAGGGTATGTATAAATAGAAGCAGACTCCTCAAGACCGTAGGTTCTCTTACTATTAAAGAGGAATTCACAACCACACTCAAAACCCCAAAACAATCAGCAACAAGACAAAAAAATTAAGCCTGTTGCTGAGTTTCAAAACACATTGTAAGAACTTGCAAGCCCAACAGCAATAAAGTTACTTTCTCAGAGAGAGTGGTCGAAGGCAGACCACACTCAAGTTCTCCACTCACCTTCAGCCCCCAAACTAAAGGACACTCACACAAGACACATCATCTTTGATTACAGGACTTCTGACACAAAGAAGGAGATTAGAGTAGGTTTATCTGAGCCAAAACACTCCTTTCTGATTCCTACTACAGAAAACTTTCAAGGAACAGCTTCACAGTCATCTGCTAACCTAAATTATTTGCCTCTCCCCTTCCTTTTCACCACTTTGCAAGAGAAAAAAATGAAAGACTGCTTAAGCTCAGCTACAACCTAATATCAAACCATGGCCTTAGGCAGTAGATTAGAAGCCACTGAGTTTCAATCATTACGTTAGAAACCTTGCAAATGAAGAAAAAACAACCCAAGGAGAAGCACATCAAACTCCATCCTAAAATTATTGGACTCCTACCCTTTCATGAAAATTTACTTACTCTTCTGACTTTAAAGACCAGGGTTTATTCAGGCAATGTACTCCGTTTCTTACATGCACAGTCCTACCCTACACCAGAAATATATTTGCATTCAGTAGTGCATGTATCTGTATTTCCTTCTCCTATCTGCCAGCTGAAAATGCTGGCCTTCACTGTGGTAGATAATTTCCAAGTCATATAATTAGCATAGCTTTGGCTGTTAATTAATCTCTTAAAAGAAAAACAGAATAACAAGAAAAACATATCCTACTGTTCCTGCCTGTATTTAACCTTGCTTGTTACAGGTCATTTTCATTGTTTCTTATCTAGTGAAAAAGAATCAAGACAGTGCAAATACACCAAAGCTGCTGCCACCTCACTTCTGCAGCCATGCCATACAGCATGAAAACTAAGAATTTGGCATTCTGAAGAGGCATCCTGTGACAATGCATCGCAGCCAGGCTACATGTCCATAAACTCCACACAAGAGCAGGTCATGAAACCATCAGGTCAAATGGCATCATTCCAACAATTCCCCCTCTTTTCTTCAATTATCCTTCCTACTTTTTACAGAGGTTACTTTTTCTGAAAACAAGAGGCATCACGCAACACCAAGGAAACACTAATGGGCACTACAGTCATGAAATAATACATAAATTTTAAAAAAAGCTTTTGTGGACACATGTAAAAGACACGTATGCCAGTGGAGGTAATAGGAACTCCCATAACATGGAAGGCTGAGCTCCAGCAGACACTTCTGAGATCTTTTCTGCAGGCACATTCATTCTGTCTTTGGATTCAATTAACTGTGGCCAACTGCTGCCACCAGACCTAGCTTCAGGTCTACAAGGTTTATTTCTGCTTGTGGTCATTCAGAGCCAATTTTCTAAAGAACCCACTCCAGAATGACAGTTCCAAAACAACTTTGCAACACCTTTAATCAACATGGAAGAGAGCCCTGCTAATACCGGTATGGCAAGCTTCCAGGGAAAGGGAGCTGGACTTCTCTTCTGACAGTCTCCACAGACACCCCAGCATTGCTATTCCTCCTGCCATTCAAACAGATACTATTTCTTTGGCTTATGTAAGTTCCAGTAGGGAGCTTTATAGAAGGAAACACAACGTGCTGCTTCCCCATGTAAGGGATTGGATGTTGGGACAGGAAATCAGTGTGATACCCTAAATGCATAAGGTATTTTCTACAGCCATTGCAACAGCAAGATAGAGCCTTCCAGGTGACCATTAGGTTGAAATGCAAACATGTAATCAGCAGCTTTTTAACAGTCATGCTAATTTTTCTGTAAAATTCTCCTACTACTTTTGGGCATAGAGACAGGCCACAGTGCTTCTAGCAGTTATTCTAGAATTATGCAACACAATAAGTTTAATACTTTTATGATTACTAGAGCAGTTTCAACACACATGCAGAGCATTACAGAAATTTAATCAACCTTCAGGTGTGAAAATCTCATAATTACTTTGTTCAAATGCAAACTATGAAAAAATCACATTTTTTAAACAATTATGGTCCGTTAAATGTTGAAAGTTTAAAAAATAAAAAAAAAAACAGGAAACCAATTCACAATGTGCAAAGCCCTTTCAAAAATAAAAAATGTGGCTGCATGCAGCCAGATTTGCCCTTCTAAGATGATCAAAAAACATTTTTTACATCTTTGGGTGTAGAAAAACAGTGGGAGACATCCTCATCTGTATATTATTCACAGTGTTACTTTTTGATTAGAGATGCTGGCAGAGTCCCCTTCCTGTGCTGTAGAAAGGTGCAGAAGGCAGAAAAAGGAATCAATGTCTTGAAGTCATTGTAAACAAAGCTCCACAGGGTAGCTGGTTACCTGTTGGTTTTTGGATGATCCTTGACTATGAAACCCTGAAGTCCATCAGAAGAGCATTGCTGTTCACTGACACTGACAATCTGTGATATCCTAACCACTTTTGTCCTTTTGGTTTTCACTCTAGTGTTTTACAAATCCTCTCTTCACCTTTCTTTTTTTACTCTCGTTATGAAGACTTTCAAAGAACTCCTCTCTTGAGCTCTGTTTCTTATGGAGTAGATTAACTTGACTATTTACAACCCTGATTGCAGTAAGTATAATTTGTTAAACTTATGGTAAAAAGAATGGAGAAATGTCTATGGACAAGTCATAAAATATTACTTTTCTTTACTTGAAAGGTTATATTTTATTAGATTTCTCATTCTGTTATCTAAGTAGTGTTAGATAATAAATAAACGGCTGTGTGCTGGTGGATGGAAAGAAACAGCAAACATCATGAGGTAGGAGCGGAAGAAACAAATAATGAGCTGGGTGATTACTACAGGATCAGTAATGATGCCGGTCAGTAATGGCATTTGCAATCTTGCAGGTGACAGAAAAGAGAAGAGAAAGTGTTCTTCTACAAGTCCTCCTTAATACAAAAAGTTATCCCCTAAAATGAAAGCACTGTTAAAAAACAACACAAAAAACCAGTAGATACAGCAGAGCTATAAAGCAAAATACTGTTCCTGGAACTGAGACAGGAGCAAAGGAAATAAATGCTATCAGGCAGTACCAATACAGGGCTCTAATTTAGCAGAGACGGCACTGCAACACAGTATTAAGCATAAAGCCTCTTTCTGGCCATCTTCCTGTTTTACAAACATAGCAAGGAACTGAACAAAACTCTGCAGTTACAAAGGGATGGAAGAGAGCGGTAAGGAATTCCATGAATATGCTGTTTCTGAAGCATCCTTGTACCATGACTTGGGACATTTCACTAATTCAAAACAGTAAGTACTAACATAACCAGAAAAACAATGTTAGCATTTGGGTTTTCTTCATTTTCTGATTTCATGTCCTTCATTTTAATGTACCAACAATAGTTTGTGGGGAGACACTGGTGAGTGAATGAAGTGTTAGTAGATAATACACAGAGATATGAGGCAGGAGAGAGACATCAAGTGCTCAGGACGGAAAAAAGGACTTTGCATAGATTACCTGCCCAGTCTCATGAGCAACTGACAGAAGAAGCAGATGACATGAAGACAGGACAGGGAAGAAGAGAATACCAATTACCCCCACACTGTACGAAACCCAGTCTGCAGTAATGGATTTAAATTACTAGATTATGCATTAGTTATAGATTACGTTTAGTACATAAATGACTACAGAACTTCCTGAAAGTGGTTTTGTTTTGTTTTTTTTTTTTTCCTCCTTCGAGTTCAGTTGCCCATGACTCCAGTAGGTTCTCCAGCTATGAGGTGGGTAGACCCTTGGTCTCTTATGCTGCCTGCTGCTCAGTGACCAGGTTCCTGATGGAAGGTTCAACTTCCTCCCTGGCAGGGGGACCAGCATAGATGGAGCTATCAAAATAAAATCAAAAAGGAGGACAAACAGCAAAATCTTGAAAGAAAACACGAATTCTTCATGACTTCTAGAATTTCTGTAAGCTCTAAAAAGGCTCATTTTGGTCTCAGTGCTTCAACTACTGAAATTTTGTTCTCGTTTTGCCACGCTGAAAGTCCTTGCTTGTGCTCCCTTTTCTTCCTTCTTCATTAAGGCACTGTTCTATCTTCGCTTTGCCAAAGGAAATGAAAAAAAACCAAAAAATCCAGATGTACTCATGCTTTCTTCTCTGCACCAGATGGAAGCAAGTACAGGATTTCAGCACAAAGTGAAAGTGAACCTTAAGTATGATTCCATGACTGCAAATGACCAAGAACTTACAAGGAAGTGCTCATCATCTGGAATTAGGAAGGCCATTAAGTGAAGTTCATTGTTTGAGAGTATGGAAACATTAAACATTTAGGATGACTACAGCAGTTCAGGACACAGTAGGAATTAGACTAACCCATGTAAACAGGCGAAATTACGTATAAAACCTGAACATTCACTAAGTTCTAATATGAGTCAATTACAATTACTCTGGGGCAGGAAAATGTTTTCACCCCCTTGGCTGTAAATGTAGTTCTGAAATTTAACATAAGCTGAAGCAAAATGGCTTTGGTTTTGCCCTTTTTTCTTCCCCCCCCAAGCCCCCAGTGTTAGAATAGGCAGACCTTTGCTTTAAACTTCTCAAATTTAAATACAGTTGCAGCACTTACAGTGGGAAAAATACTTGTGCTCAGGCTGCCCTAAATAGGTAGACTTCAGTCATGTAAAAACTCTACTTACAGAGTACATACATACATTACTGCAGAAATAAACAATGAAATTCTAAGATTATATTCAATTCACAGTAAAGAGCATCTCATTATTTAATGACAGAAGTCATCAGGTGCTTCAGCTAACACGTAGTTCCTCAGTCTACACGGATGCCACACACCGACTATTTTGTCACTTTTATTTGCATATTACTGCTGGTGCTTCCTCTTTAACTCTATGCACCCACACAGCTGCCTACAAGTCTCATCTTCCCTTCTCTTCCAACTACTGAGTCCCACCACTCTTGCATTAGCTCTGTTTTTTGTGCTGAAATGGGTCAGTGCTGTATAATTCATCAACACACGAATCACAACTGAACTAACATAGTTAAACTGGTATATTGCCACCCCTTGGAGAGAGTGCCAGTCATTACTAAGGAGAGGAAGAATAACATTCCCTGATATTTCAGAGCTTAAATATTAAGATTCTCTCCTCATTTGCACAAAGGATAACACCAAGACACTTTATTTCAGATTAATCTTTAAATACCAGACTAGAACTTGTCCTCCACCCCCAGCAATGAAGGAAAACAAAACCCCCAAGAATCAGTACTGTAAGCATGCTCCCAGCACTGAGTGATGAACTGCTTTGTTTATTTTTTTATTGATGTGAAATGTTCTGTGATTGGTGTTATGATACAGGTTATTTAAAAACAAACATTATAAATAACTTTGAAACAGTTAGTCACTGTAACTAAGGCAACGAGTCTCCCACTCAATTTCCAGAAATAGGAGTAGAGGAATAGAGGTAAGAACAAAATAAAAAGTTGGTAGGATCAAAAAAACAAATGATCAGATATTAGTTTGACCACAGGAAGGCCCAGGTGACTACAGAAAAGTGCAGCACCTGAGAAACAAACCAGCTGATAAAAGAAGAAGAGGAGGACAGGAAGTATATAATATCAAATACACTTAATTTCAATGATCTTATTCCACAACCCATTTCAGTGAATGGAAACAACCACAGAAATCTGGGAAAGTAATGATCCACATTAAGATAGCAGATTGCTAGTTCAGAGTCAACAGCTGCTAGTTTCCTGCAGGAATCATCTTTGTGAGTGCTAAGGAAGTCACCTCTTCATAGACAGGTGCACACTGGCCTCATTTTTCCCCTGATATTTGCTCTAAGTAATGGTCAGAAACCTTCGATGCTATCCACATGAATAGACCTTCATACCCTCACAGAAGGCTGCTGAGTTAACACGATCTGCCATAAGGATCTGACTGCAGAATCAAGGCTTGCTTTGTTTCTCCCCCACCTTTTTTTTTTTCTTCTTCTATTAAAAAGTGTATTTTCTTGACTGAGAAGAACTGCTTGTTCGCAAGTCAAAAGTTCCCGAGTTATCATCGGGCAATCTGATCCCCCCAAACATGTGGTAGAACCAGGTTCTCTCAGCACATTCTAATGGAAGGGCTGGTAATTACCACGTATAACAAGATAAATGGAGTTCAAGTTACTCCAAGTTGTCCATCAATTAAAGAAACTTATCTTCTCAGTACATGTAAGTTCTTAGCCTGGGAGCAGGAGGACTAACAGTAAGACTTCAGGTGTCTTGGTAAGTATTACAGCTTCTTAATTTAATTATCTTGTATGCAGTTTAAAAAGATTAGGTGCAAATTTTAGGAAGAACATATGATGGAGAACAGAGCACAAAGAGTGGCTCTTAACTTTTAGAAGATTCCCAAAAGAAATGTTTGGGGTTTTTTAAAAGAACAGTAACTTTAAAGTAACTTCTACCAAAAAACCAAAACAAAACAAACCTAAAACACACATCTCATTAGTTTTCGTCTGAACAGAATTTGTAACTCGCTCATTTATAACACATAACTCACTCATTTGTAACACATAACTCCATTCCCACCATATCCCTTGCTCACTGAACAGCAGCAGTTCCTTTTCAACACCACAGGAGACCATTCCTCCTCTTAGAGTAACAAGGAACTAGTTGGGACATTTATTCTTGGCATGAATTCTAAAAGAATGAAGTCTAACGCTGGCAGTAATGAAAATAGCAACCATAGAGGCATTCAGAGTGTTCACTATGACACTGCAAACATTTGTTTAACTGCCAATTGAACAAGATCCATCTTAGCTAAGAGAAAGATATAAATGGGCAATAAAGAAGTCAGTGCTCTCACTGTTCAAGGACTTTAAAGATAAGTGGTCACTCTAATATCTTCATGCAGTTGTTCCTACTCAGATCCTCACTACCCACATGTGACTTCTGGAAATAAATGCATTGCCTCAAGCACAGTCTAGTAGTCATATGAAAAAATCCATACAAAATCCTTTCAAATGCCCATCATTATTAGCCCTAAGATATCTTCGTATTCCACATTTAAGATTCAGAGAAAACAGAAAACACATAACTAAAACTATAATGCACTGAAGGAAAAAAATAAAGCTTTACCAACTCTAATGACGCTGCATCCAACAAGTTTTGCCACAAGTACTTATACAGCTGCAAAACTGAAGAAAAAAAAAATATCATCCAGTTTAGATCAGTTTCATACACTTCAATAAAACTATGCAGGCTTATGCGAGCCTAAAAGATGACGTGTAAGCACATATGCAGGTAAGGCTTGTAAAAGAAAAGCAAAGAATCCCTGGGCTGTTAGACAATCCAAATTTCACCTACACACCAAGAAAAACTAGGCTGTCAGTTACTCCTCAGATGTACAAGAGACTACCTCGCAACCCTTTAAAGCAAGAATTTACCTGTTCTGGGAAACAGTTAACATACCTAGAAACTATGACTGAATAGCAAAAAAACCAAAGATGACACTTAGCTTTTCACAATTAGCTATGCAGAGCTGAGGGCTTTGATACGTGAGACCAGGGCATACTACTCTGGATGCCCACAGGCAAGTCACTCCTTTTTTCTTTCCCTACCCCACACCTCTCCCTTCCCCCCCCACCCCATACATTGTAATAAAACATCAGCAACGCTTGATCTAAACTTGGTTTTCAGTGCAGTTGCTTACAGCAGCTTCAGGAAGAAACAAACTTTTATAGGCTTCCTCTCACTTGGCACTTTAGTAGTTAAAGCAGCTTCTCGTCTAGAAGAACCTGGTATACAAGCAGCAATATAAGACAGTAGGAAGGCAAACTTAAGAGCAAATACCTTAATCATAAGGTACGCTTACCACATTTTTCATTTCTACCTTGAAAGGTTTAACCCTCAGAAATTGCAGATTTGCTTCCTCTATTATTAAATATGTCTGTCCAACACTGCACAACAAACCAAGAGCAACGAGAACAATCTACAACTTCTAAGTTGACACTTGAATGACTGCTGTTCTATACCTGAGTTAAAGTTTGCTACTGAGCATTATGGGTATCAACTTCACTTAATATAGTTCAATTTAGCTTCAAATGTAATTTTTGCTCACATGCTTATGAGTTTTTTAGATACCTAATATACTTTGAAGGCAAACACATAAGTCACTTCTGAAAGTGTATTGTACACCCTCAATTATGTCAAAACTTTGAAATATATTCCTACCTCATAGGTTGGCAAAGCAATAAAGCTCAAGCAGTAACACAAGTTTATAGATAATGCACCTGCTGGCTGGTTGTTGAACCCAAGGAAAGGCCTACTCTTCTCAGTGCATGAAAACCCTATTCTGAAGGTTAAACGTGTCAAATCAGCCTCCACAAACAAAAACAAATATTTGAGCTTCACAAACATATTAAGCATCTGTAGGATCAAAGTTTTGTTTATCAGGTACTAAGTAAATTAAATCAAGCAAGTAGAACTGGGATTTCACCCTCTGAACTCAACTAAGAGCCTCGGAGCAGAATTTCTCACCTCACTGTATTTTCCAAGCACTGCATTTACACTAGCTTGCAGTAACTTGAAAAACTCAACTAAAACAAAGTGTAAGAAAATACCAAGCTTCTTGTGTGCAACAAGTCTGCCTCTTCCCAGCATAATTTTTACATATAAGTAACACAAAGCCCTTCTACATTATCAAAGAGCAAAATCAATAGGTTTATTTGGAATTTGGAAAAATAATCTTGAGAATTAAAGTAATACTTTATTTAGTAGAATTTTTGTTTCAGAAAGTTATTAATCTGACTGTTGCAGAAGGAAACTAGCAAATCACTTCCCCCCTTCATACTTGCTCAATAGTACAAAAACGGACCAGCCTTTGCGCTCCCCTGTGAAGCACAGCCACCACTAAAGAAAGACTCACTACAGGGACCACAAACACACGTGACAATTTACTGTATTCTAAACGAGCACACCACTATGAAGCACTGTTCAAGCAAACAAGAAGCACGTTTCATGAAATACTGAAGAGAAACACCTCTACTTCCATATAGTACCACAGGTTGGTTTTTATAAAGAGCAGGTGGTGTTATAATATCAGCACAGCATCCTGTCCTCAAGTCAAGACTTCTTGCAGCATACTGCAGCAGAAAACTGGCCTGGAGGAATTCTCTGTAGCTAGCAAAGCTGAGAGATTTCATGTTAATATGA
Organism: Oxyruncus cristatus; assembly: GCA_013399855.1. NCBI lineage: Eukaryota > Metazoa > Chordata > Aves > Passeriformes > Cotingidae > Oxyruncus > Oxyruncus cristatus. The sequence goes on along the minus strand of VXAY01001462.1, from coordinate 1,156,360 downwards.
TTCCTCATGACTTTTTGGCATTCTTAAAGAAAACAGTTTTTAACAGAATTTAGTTTGAAATAACTGATTTGTCAAGCAACTGACACTTAAGCAGCAGAAATGCAGCTGCTGCTAAAAATCACTCCTTCTCTACAAGAGACTTTTCAAAACCAGCACTCCCTTCCTTCCCTCCTTCCTTTCCCTGCCCCTTGTAAGTGAAAGAATACTTCAGTTCCCAGTGCTTCAATTCACTTTTACAGATCCGTGAAGCCTCTTAAAAAAATCCAACTTGTACTCCTTCCAAATTAAAACTTGCATTACAATAGAAGCCAAAAACCTCACATGCATTACTCTGTCAAACCAATGGTACCACACAGTCCAATATTTCACCTCAGCATCTGTCAATAGCAGGATCCTTCCCAGAAGAAAAGTTCTGAAGTACAGTACTTCCATGTTAACATATTGATAATGGGGCTTTTGAAAATTATTTCATGATTCCTTGCAGAAGGGTTGTATTTCGTGGTTTTAACCGAAGGGCTTACTTGATAGAAGAGATGAACAAGCGCTTATTTCTGTGGAGAGCCTCCCATGGAAGAACAGTAACGAAGCCTAAAAGGCAACCTTACTCATGGGACACTAAATGCATTTTGGGTCCACAACTGTTGCTCATTCATAGATGAGCTTTTAAAAAACCATGAGATTTCACAAAGTTTACATACAATACAGCAGGACACAGCCCCATATCAACAAACATTTTGTAGAATAAAATCCCAAGGGACCACGGCAACCTAAGTGTGAAAACACAGATGTGTATGTACCTGATGAAAGGACTCGCAGGTAAGGATGGGCTGATACTGATCAGCATAACAAATAGACACAGGATACCAGCTACCTAACCACTACCAAGTTTCTAGGGTTTTTTTTTCTGTGGGGCTTTTTTTTTTGGGAGGGAGTGGTGTTACAGTCAGTTATCTTTAGGGAAGAGTAGTAAGGAGACCCACAGCGAGGTGTATGAGTTTTTACACGGAATTTGGCCTCACACACATGAAAACACGAGAAAAAACCATTCCCAGGAAGCATCTTTTCACCGGCGGCAAACTGGCAGCACAGACCCTCCCACCTTTGTATCCTGATACCACACAGGAGACAATAGGTAGGACAGGGGAGACACCAGGAAAAGACAGAGCAGCGAAGACAAGTATTTTTCACCAGCTAGGATGGAAACCGAAGAGCCTGGCAGACAAAGAAGGGTGTGATGCGACGAGAGCAACAAACCACTGAAGGCATGAAGAACCTCCTTTGCCTTCGGGAGGGGAGCGCGGGCTCGGGGAAGGTTTGTCAAGACCGCGGGAGGAGAAAGGCACGGCGGCCGAACAAAAGATTGTAAAGGCCTGGAAGGGAAAGGTGGAGGGACGGGCAGGCGGCTCCCGGGCACGTGAAACTGCGCAGGGCCGGCTCCGGCTCCGGGCGAGCGGCGCCAGCTCCCGCTCCCGGGCACGCCGCCCCCCGACGGAGTCGCCAGGTCAATCCGTTCACACCGCGCAGTCCCTCAGGCCCAAGTACCCCCGTCCAGAGACCTTTTCCTTCCCAAAACAGGCGCGGGACGGGGCTGGCCAGGTGGCAGCCCGCAGACCCACCCCCATCACCCTTCCTGGGCTTCCCCTACGCTCCCGGGGCTGGGGCTCGGCGGGGCAGGGCTCCCGCGACCACCTGTTCGGCCCGGTACCTGCGCGGGAGGGCGGGCCCGCCCGCAGCGGGAGCACATGGCGCCTCCCGCCCAGCCCGGTCTCCGG
>VXAY01001462.1:1031228-1154382 GCA_013399855.1 Oxyruncus cristatus | reverse complement strand
CGCGTGCCGGCCACGCCCCCTCCCCTCGCCCGCCACCGCCCCGCGCAGGGACCGCGCGCGGCGCCTTCTGGGGCGGGGCCTACTCACGCCCCGCCCTGCCGGCCCCGCCCCGCGCTCGCTCTCCCGACCGGCTTCCTGAATGAGCCCGCCCACCCGCACCACCAAGGGCGGTGCTGATTGGCCCGCGGGAGGCGGGGCAGAGTAAGGGCGGCGCTGATTGGCGGCGCGGGCGCGGCGCGGGCGGATAGCGCGGGATGGGCACGTGGGGGCGCATAGCGCTGTGGCGGGAGACACGGGGAATTGGCACTCTTAGGGGGCCGCCGCTCTTGCCTTAGGAATTGCCGTGGTTTCCCGGGCGTGGTTTCGGCCACCTGGCGCGATAAGCCCCGAGCCGGGGGTTACCGGCGGGTGGCTTGGCCCGAGGCAGTATTCCTCCGGCGAAGGCGCTTCCCTGCCGGCGGTCGCCCGCCAGGGGAAGGGTCCGATCACCCGCTGTCCAGGCGCTGGTGCGAGCGCCTGTCCTGCCCGTGGGAGAAAGCGCCGCCCCTGTCCCACCTTCTTTTGTCAGGCGTGTGAGCGATGTTCCAGCCTGAAGGGGAAGGGAGCACCGGGAGTTTGTACATGCTGGTGGTCAAAAGGGACGACAAAAGTTGGAGGGCCCTCAAAAACATAACTGAGGTTATTAGTAAATTATGTGCTTGACATCGAAATTGATATGTTAGTCCCTGACCTACTATATCAGCACAACAGCAGGTTTTGTATAGGGAGGGAGGCAGAAAGGAAGATTGATCACCAGTCCCGGTTAAAGCACTGGTCCAGCCAAAGTGCCGCCCTGTGTCCCCATGGCTCCCACCTCCATCCACATCTTGTTCTTTCCCAGAGCCTGTTATTACAAACAGTCCTCTGGAACTCCACAATGTGTTGCAATCATGGTCTGCTCCACTAGTGGGGGGATGCCTCACACCCCGGGGCCACCCATGCCCAGCTTGGGTGCTGGTGCAGATGCGGGGTTGCACTGAACCTCCCTCGTATCTCGGGTGCCCATCTCAGACCCTCAAAAGCCCATTGCCGTGGGAAGAAGGAGGAACAGCAGCTGAAAAGGTATGACACTGGGTAGTGGCAACAGGCCAAATCAAGGCACTAAGAGATGCTCTGACGAATTACCAGATGGAGCAGACATGTACAGATAGATAGTTAAATCGAAAAAGAGGAAAAGAGAAAGATTGTTTTGCTATGTATTAAATGTTCATCATTTTTTGGCAGAGGATCAGTGGAGATATTACCTGCATGACTCTCATGCTGTGTTTTGATACATAATTTACAGGTTTATTTGTAGGACGCTGTGCATCAAACACAAATAACATCTTCATAGGTAGAATGTTCTACCTAAGTTCTAAAAACTTCTTGTGAAAGGAACAACAAGCGGCGTACTTAACACTGGCATTGGATTGTGTTGCTCTTCCACAAAATAATGCTGTGGCCAGCCAGCCCAGCATGGTAACTATGATTTGGAAGGATTATTTTCTCCTGAATTTTTGTTTCCCCTCAGAAAAAAATAACAGGCTAAAGAGACTGAGGCTTTTTGGAATTGCATACTGCTACAGACAATGCTGATACAAAGGTCACAAATTTCTGGATTTTCTTGTACTTCAGAATGGACTGTGACTTCCCCTTAACAATCCACATACAGTTAAATCTACTTAGACTTTAATATTAACTTAAGAAAAATGAAAGTTTAATAAAGCAACTAAGTATATTTTGTGTGAACACTCGTTTGTGTGTTATTGCCCTTACTCGTGCTTGTTGTTTATTCCAGTAGGAGCCTGGGATGTGAACACATTCATTTGGTGACTGGCAACATGAGAACAGAGGGGTTTTCTATAGGTGCTAGCTGAGGCAGATCTTTCATTAGCTTTGAACACCAGTGGTCCAATGAGATGTGCTTGTTTGTGTTATTTTATTTCAACCAGTTAAGATTGCGGTCCTGTTTTACTAGGCAAAGGAAAAAAACCTCAACATTGTCACACTTTCTAAATCAATTTTGTTGACATCTATATATGTCCAGAAATGCTGATTATGATAAATAAACATTTTAATTAATTTCAAATAGCCGCCTAATTTAGTATTTGTGTATTGTACCTGTTCTTTTTGTTTGTTTGTGAATGGAAGTGTATTGTGTGAAAACACAAAACAGGTAGATTTTGACACCATGCAAACTGGTTGAGAACTGTGATAGCAATGTGGTAAAGAGACCAATGGTTGTGGAAGTTAGAGATAATGTTATCAATGCAGTCGGTGAAGGAGAAAATTACATTGGGAAGCATTGCCTTTGTCTGTCTCCAAATTAGACTGCTCCTTTTCAAAGTGAAAAAAATGTCTGGGAGCTGATAAAGTTCTGCTTCCTCCTGTGAAGCTTATCAGTTTATGGAGTTACTCAAAAAACATCTACTTTCAGTTCACCCGCTATTTAGAGTAATTTCTTTACATAGAAAAGTCATCCCACATGAAGATTTAGCACCTGGAATCATTAGTATCTGTTGCAGCTTGGGGCCAGGTACTGATTCAGTGGGGGAAGGCTCATCTTTATTTCATTAGTTTCCCAATTTTTCCTTGCTCTATTACTCAGGCTATGACTGTGAACAGGCCTGCTGGTTTTACCGGATGCCTTTAAATATGGCATCAACCAACTGAATTCTGACCACAGATATTTTTTTTTTCCTGTGGATTATAAGACAGTGTAGTGTGAAATGGTCTAAGAGGTAAAGTATGGAAGTAATAATACAGATCCTGGAGATACCTGTTTCAATTTAGGCACGAGTGGCTTATATACATGGAGGTGGATAACATGGAAGTGGGGAATTTTCTGAGCGTTGTTTCCCTGATACCGATCAGTTGCATGTGGTTATTTTTTTCTCAAGTTCACAGTATAAATTACTGTCCTATTCTTTTGCTGCAGTCCAAATGATTATTACAACTGGAATAAAAATGTGAGATTATTGCCAGTAATATTGTCTGATTTGTTAGTGTCCCACAAAATACAGTATTTGACCACAGAGCGATAGAAATAGAACAGAAATGAAACCTCAAAAGTTAAATGTAACAGTGCTGCAAAGAAACGAGCACTTCTTGTTCATTTATTAGCATATATTTGGGGGTAACTTCACATATGTTGATTTTAAATCAAACATAGGTGTGTTAAACAATTAAATGTTGTGTTAAAGGGTAAGTAACTGCCCAAGAATCCCTTAGAAACATTCACAGAATGTTTCACGGAAGTCTGAGCATTGACATACAAACATACCCAAAGCCACAGCATTTCTGATAATGTTCAGAATATACATCTGCAGAAGTTAGAAATTTCCACAACACTTTTTAATTGGACAGTTTGTAAATTATTAGCAGCAGAGCTCTCCTGAGGGCACACTTTCAGCAGAGAGCAGTAGGCCTTAAATGCACGGCTCCCATTAATGTTAATTTAAAATCTTCACTCTGTAACTTATCCCACAGTGTGTAACACTACCCAGTGTTTTAAAGATAGGACCATATGTGCTGCACTGAAATACATAATGGAATCAAATTGAAGAAACTGTAGAAACCTCATACTGGAGATGTTTTTTGAACTCATCTGAAATGTCCTCATGATTTATTTACGTTGCCAAGAATGCCTGTATACTTAGCTCCTCCTAACCAAGGGCTTCAATCCTGGCCAAGTAGGTATTTATTCCTTTTTCATTCTTCAGCATGGGTAAACAGGCACAGAGGTCAACAGGCTTACACAAGGTCATGGCGTGAGTCACTGCCATGGCTAGGAATAGAATCCAGGAGTCCTCCTTGCCACTGCCCTCCTTCAAATGCTGTCCTGTACTCCTAAATTAAAGCAGGACTAATTTTATTTTTGCTCAGAATACAAGGTGTCTGAAATCAATATAATGTTATAGTTTCCTACAGAGGGATGCATTTCTCTTTATGACCCTGAATCAGCATTACTGGGGAGCTACTTTTCCGAAGGAAATCACACTCCTTTTATAATGGTATGCTGGGAACATCATCATAAAGATTTTTACACGTGCTGTGACACATCCATCAAAATCTAAAACAGTCAAGGTTTTTTAATTCTGTCCCAGAGATTACATTTTGAATTGTTGGCTGTTCACAGTTACTGATTGTAGTGGAAACATATTAAATGTCATAATGGCATCATCAATCAAATATCATCGATTGGCATTTCTAAAGCACCATTATGCTTATGGATGCTCATTTGACCAATTTTGTCCCTGTCTGGTGCAGACAGGAGGAGAGAGAGCTAGTGTGCCCTCCTTATTCAAAGAACAAATTCAATATCTGGAGGAAGGTAGGGCAAATCCCAGTGTCCTTTGTACAATCAGCAAGTGACAGGGGCCAGCCAAGCAGCTCCAAGTTCCTGTTAGTCATGTATTCTAAGTAAAATTCAAGTGGAAGTGTGAGAAAACAGAAAGTTAAGAATATATGAAGTAAGGCAACAATGGTAAGAAATTACATCACTTGCATTTTGATGAGTTTTGGGGAGTTTCCAAGATGTTTGGTGTGTCCTTATGCTGCCTATTTGCCGGTATTACTGGTAAAAAATACGTTAAGCAATGAGCTTTTATAAAGGCAGCAATTTTGTCTTGAATTGCATATTAGAAATCTCGTTCACATTTCTTCTGTTTTGAATAACATGTGACTTTTTTCCCCCTAAATTAAGTCTGTCTTCTTCAGCAGGATAGACTCTCAAAGAGGCCTAAGAAAGATATAAGGGACCCTGGGGTCTGGGCTGACACAGAGGAGAATTTTATCCAAAATCTTCCTATGATTTCTTTTTTTAATCTCTCAAAACTGTCCAAGCATTGGTGAAATGAATTTGTATGCCTTTGGAAATATGATCATAAAAGACTATTAATTCTGAGTATTCATCAATCTAATAAAAATTAAAGAAATTGTATATTTAAGCTTACCTGAGACGAGGAAAGAGAAACAAAAGACTCAATTAGCATATTTCCTGGTGTTAGCACATCACAACATGACTCCTTCTTAAAACACTGTGAGTATCACCACCCTTATATATTCTCACATGAACTTGAATTGCTGTTTATAGATTAGAATGTTTTGTTACATATTTCTTTATATAAACAAATCAGAGTATTTTACTTTTATTTATTTAACAAAATACTCTGGTTTGTTTATACAAATAACCAAATGCCTCAAAATGTCTTTTTTTCCAAGCTCATTGTACCTCAGAATGGAGAGTATAGACTAACTGGAAACTCCAGTGGGATGTGATCTTGCAAATTATTTTTTCAGGCTTGACCAGTTCTTCAAAGAGTAACATCCAAAGTGAAGCACAAGAGGGAATGAGTTTTGGTCAGTCACCTTGTTGAGCCAAAAGCTTAATGCACCATAAAAGTCTTATTGGGAGGTTTTACCTGACCTGCTACACAGGGATATTTTGTTAAAATGCATTTCATTAGTGCTCTAGGAATGTGTTAAGTGGAAGTAGTAAAAGTATTAAAGTGGAAATGCTGATTTTCATGTGAGAAGCAAAATAGAGGTTCTGACTTCTAAATCAGAAGTTTCTGAGCATCTGAAACCTACTTTCTGATGATGTATGATATAATTGTAATATCCCAGCCAGGTTCTCTAGAGAAGAGGATTTCTACATACATAAATTTCCTTTCCTGATGAGCTAGAGATCCTTTATTGACTGTATCCTCTGGTTTTTGCTTTCACAATGGTTAGGTTTCAATTGTGGGAAAGTGATTCCAGTGTAAATTTTACATATTTGGTTACAAAGCACTGAAGTGGTCACCAGGGCAGGGAAATGATCGAAAAGACATTTTTTCAACTAGCCAAATTTCAGCTGAAATGAGACCTCTGAAAATTAGCTACATGTGACAAAATGTGAGCTCAGGAGGACAAATTGTGATTCTGCTTTCACAAGTTCCCTTTTCACGCCCAATACTGCAGGAGTAGGTGCCATTAAAATGAGGACAGTGTGTTCTATAGAGAAAAGTGAAGAGGAAGAAAAGCTTATTTTACCAATACCACAGTTGCTGCAGTAATGGCCAACTTTCTCAGCTCTTGTTCCCCTCAAGACTGCAATATAAACCAAAATGCAGTAGCTATACACATGTATTCTCACCTAGTAATAGTGTGTCACCTGATGCCATTTTATATAAATGGCTGTTACACATCTGAATGTAGTAATGCAGCTGCACTGCCACACATTGAGAACATCCGATTAAACTTTTAAGTTTGTAAAATACATTTGCAGGCTCCTTAATTGCTACAGCAGGGAGTATTTCACTGTCCAAACACAGTGGAAGGAGATCACTGGTGCCAACCATTGTGGAATAAAGATTCCACCATAAAGAATATCTATCTTTAAACCTTTTTTTTTTTTTCTAGGAAGTAAGTTTTTTTTAATACTTTGATGGTGTACGTGAACCTACAGCCACACAGATATGTATGTAAACTCTTCTCAGATAAATACTTTTATCATCTAAAGGAATAAAGTGCTTGAGGCAGAAGACAGGAATCTCTGGGAAATACACTACTGTGATGAATACATTTGTCAACCCAGTGCCACAATGATGAATTTCGGGGAAGATGAAAAGGTTTTTCACGACAGCAAGAAATTTGTAACTCAAAGAAGAGAAAATGAAGCAAACAGTTTGCATTTATCTTTGCATCTTAATAGACGACTTTATTCCTGTTTTCATGATGTTGTCTTCATTCTCATGCTAAAGGATTTCCATTTGTATAAAATATTTAAAAGAAATGGAGTCATACAGGTACGGGTTAGTACTGTTGTCAGTCACAGCAGTTAGAGAAACTAATATATGAATATTTTAGTCTGAGGTTTTTCATTAGTACTGATTCTAGAGCTGCTTTGGACCTGACAGTTTACATGCACAGAGAAAATGCATTAAAATACCTACAACTTTATTATTAATTAGGATTTGATAACTTGCTCCCCCTGCCTTCCCCTAGAACACGTGCCACAACAAATGAAATCAGAAAGTCGTTTCAGTTCTTTAGTAGCTGGGCCTGCCACTACAGCACTGAAATCAGTGTTTGTTTTCCTGTAATAGGTGCAAAAATTGAGCCCTGAGCTCCAGCAAGTTGCAGTGTATTTTCTGCTCAGGATCTGTCCTGATGAACATGTTCTCCCTCCTCACCCACCACAGCCTGAGTTTCTTAATTTGTAGGACATGCTGCATCACCTATATTGTTATTTTCTAAATAGAAAGGTATTATACTTTCCTTGGAAAATTGGAGAGAATAACCTCCAGATCAGCCAGCACTGGGATGAAGGTAATTAAAGCTCTTTTGCTGAAGACATTAACATCAAATATTCCCTGAAGTACCGACTGTAGAGTTCTACACTGCCATGAGGTGAATTTGCTAAATTTAAATTTTCATTCACTGGAATAGCATAATTTAGCAGAAATGCTGGAAAAGTTCCATATAACATATTTGGCAATGGTTCTGTACAGGCGATTGCTCTGCGCAACAGTGTTGAATTAGGGGAAGACTTTGCATTTGCCCACATGCCCATTAGTAAGTAAACCAGATTATGAACATGTATTGAAAATGCTGTACACACTGTAGATTTCTTTTTTTCTAAGCTGCAGGTTACCAATTACATAAAATAATCCAAAATTTATTTATTATGTTCCCAAGAATTATGTCCTGCAGTCATAGTGTGGGATTTAAAACACCTTGTGTTATCACAGTTAGTTTTAAGTTGAATGCCCTCCAAAATACGAATCTTGGAAGAGAATCACCTTTAGACCTGCCATGGATCCAGTGCTAAGTTGCACCCTTCTTGCATTTGAAATATGACTCAGACACACCCACCCACACATAACTATATGTTATGCCCATATAAATATATATATTTCCTCATTGCTGTCACTTAAAGCAGGCATTTGGTTGTATGTGGAAGTTTTCATTTTATTGGTGTTATTATTATTATTTTCATTAATATTCCAGCTAAGATGTCCTGCCATTTGTTTCTTTCGCAGCTTCCTGTAAGCATCAAAGCAATGCCCTGTCAGCTGAAAAGAGTCCGTTTCAGTAGAAGCCACTGTACAAGCACAGAAGAAGAAGGCTGTTTCTCTCCTGGAGATCATGCCCTGCAAGCCTAAGGCAGGCAGCAGCCCTGCAGGTTGTGGAGTCAAGGCAGCAGTGGTTGCTGGTGTCAGCTAACGGGTAACCCAATCCAGCACTTGCAGGCAGGGTCAGTGTTGGATTAGCTTTCGGTGGACTTGTGCCACAGGCAAAGCTGCACAGCTGCCAACACCTGCAGCACAGGGCAGGAGTGCCTGAACGGTGGCAGAGGAGGCTTGTGGGGGACGCTCCTGCTGGGGGTTTGTATGGAGGAGGTTGCGGCTATGGCACTGCCCAGCCAAAGGGCAGAGCTGCTGACCACAGGGGTCTGAGACATTTGTGTTAGGGACAAACCAGTGAGGTCGAGGTGAATGAATTTGGCCATGCTTTTGACATTGACAGAAAAACAATATGTCCATCAGAACATCAGAGGACCAAAAAAAAAACAAACCCAAACCCAAATCCACAGGTCCCTCGTGTTTTTTTGGTGAGAAAAAGAAGCTGTTTTGCTGCATGGTACCTCATTCGGTGGTGCAACTTCCCCAGCCACCCAGAACAGTGAGTGCCAGTCTTGCACTTCATCTGGTCAGAGCAATGGATCCTCTCTACTGCTTGATCATACCTGGTGTTAGAGACTGTTAATACTTTCACTTTGCGGAGACTGGCTGGAGTTGGGCTTCTCCTTCTGCCAAACAAATCAAAATCAAATGTAGCTCAAAAGTCCTTCCTTCTGGTGGCTGATACCCTTGCTTCTCCCCCATGGAAAAATCCAACACAAAACCCCTTCACCTCACATCTGGTACAGACATTTACGTCTTTGGGGTTGAGGACACTGCCCTCCCAGCCTGGAAACCCAGTGATGCCCCCTGCACTGACATGTCCAGATCCTGCATAAAAAGGGCTGTGTTTGCTTAGCCCAGTGTTCATAGGTACATATAATTTACTCATGAGGCAAAAGAGAAGTATTTGTGCAAGGCACAGTGATTTTGGCTGGGAATCACATATTCATCCACCTGAAATCAGTGTTTGTTTTCTTTTAGCAGGCTTTTTGACAGACCTGCATGAGGCTGAGAGCTGTGAGGACACACTGGAGAGGAGGGGAGGGAAGAAGAAAGTTGGCACTTAAGTTATGGTAGTAAAAAAACTGCATATCTTAATGCAGGATATAGATCTGCATGTATATATTGGCAGGTCTGCATGTGCTGAGCTACAGATTTTGGCCCAATGGAATAATTCTTGCAATTTCTCTTGGACCGTCAGCAATGCTGTCTCCTGATAGTGAATTTTCCAGCTCTGTCAAAACACTTGAACTGCATAATAAGTAATTCCTATGGGTATTCTCTCATCAACCATAAACCCAAGAGGAGATATACATAATCTGAAACTTTTACAGAAGGTTTTGATCTTCAGAGCATTTGTTAAATTAAATCAGCAAAGTGGGGGCTAAAATTGTTTCCTGAGGATGACTGACTTGGCAGGCTTCAGAGCAGGACACGATCCAAAATGGTGTGTGGGGCACATCAGCAGATCAGTAGCCTGGGAGAAAACTAGCTGGCGCTGCAGGTGCCTGCAACTCAGGGGCCTTGCTGCTTGCCCAGGGCTAGCAGAAGGAATCAAGGCCAGCCCCAGGCAGCAGGTGCCCACAACTGCAGCCTGGAAAGGTCTCATTGAGTTATGATGTCCAGATTCAGTTTTCTGATACACAAGTGTCAGGTGTGCTAGGTAGATAAATAGCCACCAAAATAAGACTGGGTATATTTTCTGAACAGTATGAAAGTGGTTGTATCAAAGAGACAATCTAGTCCCTGTGTTTGAAAATTGTAAGAAGGTGTACACTCAGTATTTTATGTATCCTAAAGTTCAAGACTGCAGCAAGAATTAAAAAGAATACTGCCTTTCTTATTTTTAAGGACTTCAGGCCTGACTCAGGATTTCTGAATGCTTGGGTCTGGCTGGCACTACCTCAATTCCATTATCACAGCCTCTTTTTCCAGCTCCCCTGAGCCAGCATGGTGCTCTTCCATGTAAAGAAACGCCAGGGTGAATAAAGTGAGCTATAAGCTCTCCCCTCACTCTTTCCCATTCCTCAGCAGAGGATTCTTGCAGTGAGGCTGTGGTTTCACAGGAGCTGGTGCACGTAATCCCCCCACTGCTGCCACCCTTCACTGCTGGGGATGTGACCGTCCCCAGATGCACTGCCAAGCACCTGCTTCTGCTACCTGGGCAGCCAGGCTGAAAAATACTTTTTTTTTTTTTTTTCTCTTTTTACAAGTGATCTTTGACTAAGACTTGTCCACTGAGCCACCTCATTGCACAGCCACAGAAATAATCCTACCAGGCATGGTCAAGGACAGCACGGGGCTGGGAGAGAGGGGTGGGAGTCATGGGAACTGCTTCCACTGGCTGCTGCCCTGTGCACATGTGAAAGCACATCCTGTTAGTGAGGCTGGGATGTCTCTGGGCACTCACAGCTTGTCCTAGAGCCCTTCAGTCCTTGTTAAATATGCTTTTTAATGACTAGTGTAGGCAGACACTAATTTCTTTATCTACTGAAACCCTGTAAAGAAGCTGTGAGATAGGTGGTGACTGTTAGCCTCAAAACAGACACTTGTGTACAGGACACAACACATTCCTTTGAAATGTACAGGAAAGTGATATGAATTACCTCATCAATTCCATGTGTATCTGGTTCCTCATCTGTGAACTGCAGCTATCCTGCTTCAGTTTGATTCAAAATATCAGGCTTGAGAAAACTGGAGAACAAACAAGGAAATCCTCACTATCCCATTTGTAATGCAAACCTAGATTTTCTTTCCTTTCTTCCAAAAACAAAACAAAACAAAATTAAAAAAAAAGTAAATACTTTTTCTTCTATCAGTTCAATTTAAAAATAAGAGAACTATTCTATTTGTATTCACACCGACATATTTAGTGGTGTCTTTAAATATCTTTATTAAGTCAAATCATCCTTCCCAAAATAGATTTGCATTTAGCAGTGTTTTACAGTGCCCCACAGTTTACTCTCTATGATATATCGAAAGAAATATGTGATGCTTTCTTTGCTGTCTCTCACAGTGGTCTAATAAAGAAAATGAAGAAACCAATTTTCTCCTCTGATATGTGTCCCAAAGACAGTTTAAGGGACCCTGTGGTCTTTTCTGTGATTATATTTAATACACTCAATGTTCTAGTCCCCTTTGGGTTAAGAAAAAAAACACAAAACCGTTAATTTGAAAACATGGATTATGTTCAAATCATTTAATTGCATGGTCAAGGTATGGGAAGGGGTAAATTATCTCAGGATGGCAAGGGACAAAGGAGTAGCTAAAAAACTACTAGCCCTCCATTACTGTCATATCTCTTTCTTCATTTGTAGCACATGACATATCTGGATGGGATACTGTAGCCACTAAGCCCTGTGACTTGAGGAGAGATCCCTGCAATGCTTGGTAGGGACCTGCTCTTGGACACCTTTCTCCAGGACAGTGTCATTGCTGCCCTCCAGAATGTGCACCTGGGTTTCTTCCCATGGAAGCAAATGCCAGCACTGGATTAGCTTCCATCCTTGTAAACTGTCAGTAGGTCATCCGTGTCTCTGTGTGGGCAGGGGAACTGGGCAACCATCAGGTCTCACAGGTTGTGCACAGCTGCACTTACACGTACTGTAACGCTAGCAAACCATAATGTTTCATAATTTCACTATTCCTTATTGCATAATACACAAACATTTATATGATGTTACATCTGCATGGCACATATATAAATATATATAATCTATATAGATACTTTTATATAGATTTAAAAAATGTAATATTTTTCTAACAACTGAAATTGCTTCTAAAAAAACCAAAGTACAAGTCAGTTTTGCAACCTTCTACAGCATCCTTGCACTAGCCTTCCAGTGCAAAATTATCCGGAAGGAGTACACCCACTTTTTGACACATACCTGGGAAAGAAAAAGAAAGTATGGATTCCTGATGACTTTATGTTGAAGTGCAACCCTGCTGGAGTAAGAGCTGCAAGAAAGCTGGGGCATCTTTGAAACTTCACCAATATGCAAGTACAGGCTGGAGCTCTCAGTAGCTGTTGCCATTTTCAGAAACTATTTAGCTGTTCTAGTCTATATCCTCAGACTTGGGGACAAACAAGTGCATGACTTTGTAGACTGCTTGGTGGTTTTGCCCCACTGACTCTGCAGTTGCATTTTGGCATTTGCTTCAAAAAGGAAGACAAAAAATCTTCAAGAAATCTGCTGCTAGCAGAACCATGTAGGTCAGAGTGCTGCTACGCCTTATTTCCAAGATCACAAACTGAGTGAGTATAATTTGCGTGCAAGTAACAGAAAACACTGAAGTTCAGTTTCTAGGGAAAGAACAAACCCATTAAATGATCAAGGGAAGCTATAACAGAGAACCGATCAAGATAAATCTCAAAGAACAGTGTAAATCCATTAAGCTGGTAATTGCCTGTGTGTGATAAACTTATTTCGGTTACTACACTTTTCTTGTAGTAATACTGACGCAGCACTATATAATTTAGGGCTTTTTTAAATGTCTGCTCCATCCCAGTGGGATTTCTGCCTGAAACACTGCTCCAAGGAATACAGCACATAATCAGTCCCCTTGAAACTGCTTCAGTAATGCTGAATCCATATAAGTGCAGATGCCAATTATGCTAATGAAACTGCAACGGGTCTGTGGATCTTGCCATCCTCTAACAGTGCTGTAGAACTATTGTCACACTCAGCAACTGAATTTTTGTAGTATACGACCACACAGAGTACTGAAATTTGCTGCATAGTGGAGGTGATGCCCCATTTTTCCCCTAAAGTAATCCTGCTAAAAATGTGAAGCAAGCAACAGGTAACTGTAGAAAATCTGGGATTTCTTTTTTCTATGTTCACTTTACTACTTGTCTTATATTCACATTTCCAGAAGATATAAGGCTAATGAAAAAAATATTTATATTGTCCTTCTTTCTTCCTCCTTGTTTCCCTGCAAGGCAATGCTCCATCCTGAGGAGAAGGCACTGGGAAACCCCAGCAGGCTAGCAAAAGTTCAAGATAACCCTGAGAAAAACCAAGACACATCCTTAACATGTTGTCTCCATTTCCTCTTTCGGACCGATAAGATCTCATCCAGAAATACTCGTTCATGCCTTGGCTAGGCATTTCTTTGGGCTCAGGCAGGACCAGTCACGTGTTGTTTCTCTTTTACTCTCTTGCCTTCTCTCACACAGCCCTGCTGTGGCACAGATAACTCTTCTTCCCAGACAAAGAGTGGAACTTTCAGAGTCTACATGTTAAAATGTCTACATGTTAAAATGTCTACATCCCCTCCCCAACCTTAAAATGCCCTTTGACTAGAAGCTGCACATACTTCAAAAATAAATGCCTCAAACAGGAGGCCAAGACACTTAAGCTGAAAACTTAAATTTCAACTGAGGGTGATATCGTGTGGTCTCAGCACGTCACCTCAGGCTGTAATTTCAGTACAGATTTGCATATTAAATGGACAGTATATGTTTTTGCATAAACAATGTGCACACCTGTGCATGCTCAGAGTTCATGGTTTCTCCATCAACCCTACAGGAACGTCTTTACAGCCTGGCAATGTTGTAATCACCTCTGCAATACAGGGCAGGCCAAGGCACCAGTAAGCCTATGTGAAGCACAGCAGTAAAGCTAATATAAAATCCTACCGAGGGCACTTACAGGGTGTGGTGGGAGCAGTGAATACAGATCATGAGAAGACAGAGACAGGAATATGGATTCATCAGGAATAACAGCTTTCATGCATGATTAGTCAGGAAAAAAAGACAATGGCAATGCAAGGTTGACCAGTCTACATTACTGGGCTATTACTTCTAGCATCAGTGGAAAGTCCTGCCTTACTAGTTTTTTTCCACATTAAATCCTATCAGCACCCCTGCAGTTCCATGACTACCGTGTTTCAACAGTGCTTCATCCCTTCTTCATTAACACTTATTACAAATACTACAGTCTCAGGGAAACAGCTTTGAAATCACTGTTGCTGTAAGTGCATCTGCCTTGAATTCTGTCATCACTTTGTAGACTGTGACAATTGCAGTCCACAATTTTTTGTAAAATCAGTGAAAATCTCCAAATGTTGGCCATTTTCTTAGTTTATACTGCAATAATGTGCTGTCATGTTTTCCCATCCTCTCAGCTGCTCCTGAAGGGACATCTCACTAATGACACTAATTCCATGATAGGCAACAATGGATGCTTGGAAATACTGTTGTAGCTAATGGCTGGCAGCTTTTCTAGGGATTAGTTTCATTCTTTGTCATGCCTGCAAATCCCTGCTAATGTTCCTCCCTTACTTCACAAGGCATTAGTTGAAGAGCAAAGGCAGCCTAGGGTTGGGAGTCTTTAGGTCACCTGTTCTGCCCACTTTCCACAGAATGCAGAGCAGTTCATGAAACAGTTCTTAAACTCTCACCATTTACAGCCTGTAATTTGAAAATGTATCTTCACAAGTTCCAAAATGAAATAGAAATACTAATCTTGTCAGTTTCCTGATTTTTACTGTACCTTTTCTTGAGTCATAGCCCAGAGATGTGCAATGATATTTGATCATTAGACTGCTCAGATGTCCCAAACAGAAAGTAATCTCCAAAATTAAATTTCCTGTCACTGACATTGCCACAAAGCACTGACAATGTTCAGAGAACTAATATTTATTTTTCTCAAAAAAATTTATGAAAGTATTAAACATACTTATTATTTTCTTAACTGGTTCTATTTTATTATTTATTTCTGATGTACAGCTCTATTTTAACTTTAAAAAGTGAATGAAAAGAGCTGCCTTCTCTATCACAGGTAGCATTGCCTTCGTCCCCAGAGCAAAGAGACAAAGAGCTGTGAGTGTACCCAAGGGAGTGCTCAGAAGGAAATGTCTCCATTTGAAGAAGAGGAGCAAGGACATGATATCCCAGCATGGCAAGGCAGACGCTTCCCTCTGCATTTCACTTTGGGCTTCAGCATTGCATCCTTAGCCCAGAACTGGCATTAGATATTGTATGAGAGGTTGCTGCAACCTAGGCTTGAGGAGCACGCTGAGCAGCAAACAGCTGAGAAGTGTTACATTCTCCTGTGTTTCTAAGGATCATGTTGTTCTCTTCTGTGGTTAGAACTTCCGGTTAGAAACACTGAGATACACACACTGGATAAATGTCCTCAGAAAAACCTCATAGTCATACCTGGAGTTGCAAAGACACATGAAAAGAATGCAGAAATATATAGATGGGCACGTGAAAAACTCAAGAGTCGTACGGAATTTGCCAATGCCTTATGCTATTTGAAGCTTGAGTATCGATTTCACTGTTCCTTCCATACTACTCACTGCTGCCACCATGTGTTACCACAATTTTGGGTTTTTTTCTGAAATAAAAATGCCCCTTGAAATAGAAATGTGTGTACTCCTGTGGGTGAGAAGGACCTGGAATTTGGTAAGGCAGTGCCCAAGAGAAAAAATGTGAAATGGGCAAACCATTCCTTGGAAGACTAGGCGTTGCTCAAACTTCAGAAGAGCCCCATATAAGCAAAATCTTCAAATTCTGAACTGAGGATTCATGGTATTTGTTACCAGTAGAGTTTATGGATGTGTGTTAGGAAGTGCCAGACTAGTCCAAGTAAGTGCAAGTACATACACTGGCAGTCTCTCCCACGCCTTCCTCTTGCACGTGAATCTTTTGCCATGCTTTTTGGGGATGACAAATGCATTAATAATGAACAAAAGGTGAATGCACTCAGGAAAGCAGTTTCTCCCTAATTCCCATGATCTGGTAGCGTGCCTGTTCCCTCAGAAATGAAAGGCAGTCTTACAGTTTGGGCTTAATAAGAGTAATTGTGGATATTTTTACTGTTGGTACAAATGTCTAATTAAATCATAATTAACATTTGCTGTGTCTCCATGATAGAAAATGTAGCTAAGTTTTACCCATGTCATTACACACTGTATCAAAAACTGGCGTGTTTCAGAGCTAGTAGGACAGCAAATTCCTATGAGCTGAACTTCCCCCAGTGCGGCTTGGTTCTCTGCTAAATTTATTTCATCTTAAATTACTCGTTAAGGGTGACATTTAAGTGACAATCTGTTGATAGCTAATCACAAGCTTACAGCATATTATTTCAATGGAATGTCATGATATGCAAGTTAAGGTTACTGTAACAATTTGCTGGTTTATGGTCTTGTTGAGGGAAACAGGGAGCATATGCACAGCTTAGCTGTTCTCTCTTCCCTCTGTCTGGCAGGCTCTGAAAGCACATGTCTAGGTATAGATGCAGTGTTACCAGTTCTCACTGTGGTTAATGTGTTACCAGCACATACTCCCGGGCCAAGGAATGATTTCAGAATATCAGTTCGCATTTAAAACATAACCTCAAATTTAGTTTCCAGCTTTTGTAGCTGAGAGATAATGGATAGATAATCCTAGCCCCAAACCAAGAATGATGCTGCAGGTGTGTATGAAATCATGTGATGTTGTGACCACTCATGTTTCTGAGAGACTGCTTATGCATCTGACACTACTGGAAGTTTGTCTTAAGGCAGTGGTTCTCTTCACATGTGTCCTGGCTGCTGAACCTGTTTATGTACCTTGCTGGATCAGCATGCTGGGGAAGGATAGGGAGCTAATGCTCAGTCAGAACTTGACGAGGAGAAGAAATAGGAAAGAAACATATATGAAGGTCTGATCTTGCTTTGGATAAACTGTAATCTACTTAGGAATTACTTCTGCTTTTGCACATCATTTTATTCCAATGCCTACAAGGAGGTTTTTGAGGAAACAGAACCAGGGTTTTCACAGAAATGCATGGCAAGGGCACGTGAGAAAACAGATGTAGCTTGAAAGAGGAGATGCTCTGACTGTATATACAGAAACAGCATGGGAAAAATTATGCATGTTAAGGCATTGACCAGAGAGGTTGTACAGTGTGTGTCCTTGGATTTTTTAAGACCTGATCTCTGAGGACTCTGGTCTACACTCACAGCTGACTCCGCCTTGTGAGAGGATTGGACAGGAGCCCTCCAGAGGTCTCTTTTCACTTGGGTTACCCCATGGTGCTGTGATGCTGTGGATTTAAGTGACAGCAAGAGTAGACTTCAGCAGTGTTGAAAAGTAACCACCATGCACTAAACATTAAAGCCTGTATTTTAATGAACAAGAGAGATTGAAGCAGTTAATCTGTGTTTTCAAGGATCAGTTTTCAAAGAGACATTAAAAAATTAGGGAATCCCACTTATTCTATGGGGCAGGAACACATTTATTTATGGGAGGAGAGAAAAGAAGGAAACTGAACTTATTTGGTGTCAGCATAATGCTGATGTAGGCATGACCTCTGTGATCACCCTTTGTCTCACTGAGATGTTTTAAAAAATACAGAAAGTACAGGGTCACTTCTGTAGCCTAGGTCCCTCATATGGAATGAAGTTCATTATTCTGAGCTCCAGTGCTTTTCACTGCCAACACTCCTTGACTTAGCGTTAAGTGCCCCAGTTTTGGACCTGATGGCAGACACCTAACCGTCTATTTCAGGCTGTTCCTGATATTCTGAAATGAATATTCCATTTTCTTCTATTTTCTTCTGTTTCCACCTAGTCATGAAGTGCTTTGTTACAACATACTTTCTTATTGTTTACTGGCCCTTAGTGAGGCAGGAAAGGAAGCGACTGCAAACACCAAGAGTGTCCCATCACTAAAAAATGGGATTGTATCTGATTTCACTTTCTAGAACAGTGACAATAAACCACTCCTTCCAACTGATGGAGCTATGACATATTCTACTTGAGGGACAAGACAGAGAGGACTTAGGTCCTCAGTTTTTGCTATTGTCTCTGACTCCTCGTTAAGGTCACATCATTACAGTGATGCTATGATGACATTTTTTCTTTTGTGTTTGGCAGAGGACTGTGGCTCCACTAATTTACTTCAAAGATGATGTGGCTGTCCTGAGTGCTCTATAATCTTGAAACAAACAGTGTTGCCTTGTTGGAGCTGTCACCACAGTATTTGACATAAAACAGAAAAGAAAAAGGAAAGTGTGTATTTTGGAGGACGTGAAGGGATTCGAATCAGTTTAGAAGGATAATGTTTCTTTAACAGGGTAATCCGTATGAGACTTTCCTACCAAGTACAAAAGGATCTGCATCAGGCACCTCTAGGGCAAGTCTAAAAAATATTGCAAATGATTTAGGCAGTCATTAAACATGACCTTTGTTCTTGGCAGCAGCACAAGGAAAGCAAGAAATAATTAAGCAAGCAACTGTTGAAAGAGCTACTGACCGATTTCAACACTGAATTTGTTTTCTGCTGTGAGATGTTTTTGCCTCTCATTGTTTCATTTTCCCCTGTTGAAAGACCAAGATGTCATTTTAGCGTCTACAAATCTAGTCATGTTGATTAGCATTATACATTTAGAGTTGGCATAAATTATTTTCATGCATACTGCAGCATCCGGCATTGCTGTTTATATTCTTATGTTTCTGTATTATGAATTTTTTAGTAATTCTCTGGAATCTGCCAAGTAAGGTACAGGCATTGCTGAGTTCTGGAAAAAAGGCAGTACTGGGCCAAATGCTCCTTCAAGGCATAAGAAATGAATAAGAAAAATCTTTTAGTGCTTTGCCTTTTCATCTCACTGAGCAGAACCAAAACAGTCTAATTGCCCAAAGAATGGCATTGGACATCTGCCCTGACCACTGACAGGTGCTAAAAAGGCTTTCTAAAATGCCTAAGTATTTAGCTACCAAACTCCTCTTGATTCTCATGAAATTAGGCAGTTCAGTAGTTGGAAAAATCCCACTGGGGTCCAGATTCTTTAACATATCTAAGCAGTTGTAGAAAGATTCAGATTCTTTTAACATAAGAACCCAAACACATTTTATTTTTAGACATCTACTGAAAAAAACTGCCTACTTTTCTCTTACCCTAAATGATAGCAAGAAGATGCAATACACCAAAACAACATAAATGATTGATTCTGTGAAAATACATAAGGGGAACTTCTTTGAAGCAAGTATATTACAGGCTAGTTTACTTTGAGTATTTTTTTCCTCATCTCAGTTTTTATGAATGAGAGAGAATATTCTATGACATTAGAAGAATTATAAATTTGAATAGGTTTTGAATCTTCAGATCTTTTACAGCAGACCTTCACTGTGATGTTACACTCAGATGATGATGGCACTACCTACCCTGATAAAAGGACAGAAAACAAAAACTTAGAGGCATTAGAAGCTCCAGGAAGTCAAGTATTGATGTAACAACAAATTCTTATTGTTTAAAGAGTAAAAATTGGACAGCAAGGGGTAAGTCCTACTAGAAATTCAAAGAAAAATAGCAGTCTATTGTGTACAGTCCTATTCCATTGTTTACATATCATAATTTCATTCTAAAAATTGCAATCTACTAATTAACATGCACCATTACCAATTTAAATATTTCATTAATTGAATAAAAATCAACAGTGTCATAAAGCTGTGGAAAGTCAAACTTACTCTTGAGTGGTGCAAGGACAGGCCAAGGAGAGTATGGATCAGCTGGGGAAAGCTGGGGTGAGAGAAATATATGACGCTACGTTGTCAGACACTGTGTTTTATACGCAAAGGGTTAAAAGAACTGGAATTATCTTTTCAAGCAAGGAGAAGAACTAAATGGGGAATGTGATACCTCTTAATATGTGTAAGTGGTTAGAGAAGTGGTATGAAATGCTATTTATTGGAATATCCCCTGTGAGGAGGATTAGACCTGAAAGGCTACAAGTGCAGCAAGGAAGACTTGGGTTATATATTAGGAGGTAAAGTGTTTAACTGTGAGGGCTGATTGGAGACAGGACTAGGAGGTCTGGAGGAGCTGTGCACTTACCACCAGAGCATGGTATCTGCCAGATGTGGGAAAGGTCTGGCTGGCTCTGCTGCAGGCAGAGGATGAACTAGATGAGCTCATGGACTCCGTTCCAGCCCTCATTGCTGTGATTCTGAGGTATATCATGCTGGAAAGCCTTTCTGTAATTATTTTGTCCTGCAACATGAGTTCCCCTATCAAAACCATTTTATTCATGGGAGACATGAGCACATGGGAGTAGAAGTTTTCTGAGGAGTGGAGCACTGCATCCATCTTTTCACTATCATTTGTTTCTGAATTATAACACGGTGCTGTGGTCTAACAAGAAATTTGGGAGTTATCAAGAGCTCTGTTAATAGGAAGCATCTGTTTTATTTCAATGTTTCAAAGTTTAGAGGCTAGATATTCAGCAGTATCTTCATTTCTGTAACCTAACCTAAAGGGTCACTGAGAGCTTTACTTATGCCAAAAAAAAGGGTATATTACATTAAGAGAGATATTTTTTATGAATCTTTAAATAATGTATGAACTTTTCTCTATTATTTTACAATGTGTATTCTTAAATAACATGCTGTTATGATAGTCACATCATAAAATTAAAACAATTAGAAACAAATTAAGTACCTGATATAGTTTAATTTTCCAAGTAAGTAAAATATAAATGATAATCAAATAACTTTAATAGTAGTAAATAGGTCTAATACTGACATTACATCATAACAAAGCTAATTTTTAGAAGCACAAATGATGATTTGCTTAAAGAAAAGCAGTTTAACCTTGACAAGCCATCCAGATGAGACAGGAGCATGAAGTTTTTTTTCCAGATATCTATGTTATTTTGGAAAATGTGCAAAGGAATGTTTCCTCAACATCAAAGCACAGATATAAACTAGTGGTATCCAAAAGGGAATGCCTACACATGCACATATTGATCTGGGGCTTTCTTTGGTCTCTCAGATACAAGAAGACAAGGACCTGAGATGAAACCTAGTCCTAGGAAGAGCTGCTCTCCATGTTGCTGATATTCCCCTGAACTCCAAGAATAATCGACTTTACTTGAATTCTCATCTTCCTGTGCTTTCCTTGAAGAGAAGTAGTCTGCCACTCTTAATGGGAGTTCAGTTTCCTCTGCCTCACCTCCATGAATATATGCCGGTTTAAATAAGAATACTACTGTGTGCATTTCCATGTAATTGAAAATAAATATCTCTCATCTTCCTTCCTACAGAGCACTTTAAATGCCACATCCCAGCCCATAATTTATTGACAGAAAGAAAGGCTACTAACATAGTTTATCAGCCTCCCTGCTGCTCCAGGGAAAGGCTGAGGATGCAACACAGCCAACTGAGCAGTCCCTTGCTGCTACTGCATGCAGTCCTGGTAGAGAACAGGCACTGGCAGCGCTCAGACATCAGTGCACAGAGAGCCCTTCTCAATGTTCCCAAAAACTTCCCAGCCCCATACTCTCATGCCTGGTGATACCTTCCTGGGTTGTCCTTCCCACGAGGAGTGACCCTCTATTCTCATTCTGTCCCTTGGCATGAACTGTATTTGGATACTGGTTGCCCCTCCCTCCTCCCGTCTACCTGGGAGCTGGAGCCATTATAGCCCGTCTTTCTGCATTTTTTTGATTCTGCGCCTTATCAACGTTCTCTTCTGTAAATGGTTGGTATTTGCAGATTGCTCTTCCCTCAGCATGTTGGAAGAGCTGATAGCCTGGTGGAAGAGACCAGCTCAGAACACAAGAACATCTGATAAAATGCATTATGAAGTCCATTAAACTTCCATCATGGGTTGTCCTCTATCATTAATAGAAATGTTGCCGCATCTGTTTTTTATTATCACACCCTTCTCCTGAAAGACCTGTCCGAAAGCATTTAATGTTTTCACCGCTCATCTCTGAGACTTTTTTTACCTTTTTTTCACCAGCTATTAATTTCTGTTATGCATTATAGCAAAACAAAAAGGTCCCCATCACAATTTCCCAAAGAATGAGAGTAAGAATCAAAGTTACATATCAAAGTGCATTCATTAATAGCTATTTAAGGGAGTAAGCAGGGTTTGTTCAGCTACTAACCAGCATTTTCTGATTCTTGGGTTAATGACAAGTCCATCAGGTCCTGTTGCTCAGCAAAAGCTATAATCAGAAACAATAGCTAGATGAAGCAATTTGTATTTTTCTATAGTGTGTAAGTTTAATGTCCTGTACTTTGAAATAACTCTCATTTCATTTCTATAGGACTTTAATGGTGCAAAACATTAAATTCACTCAATGGATTAGTAATTACGTTCTTACAGCTTAAAGAAGAATCATTCACTTCTCAGAAAAAAAAACAAAAAACCAAAAACAAACAAAACCACCAAATCAAAGCTATGATAATGAATAAGAAAGCATAATTCAAGCTATGCTTTTTGTTCCTTACTATGCTGGCACCCCTCCTTCTACTCTTTTCTGTTCAGCATAAGTGATTTGACTTCCTAAGCCAATTCTTTAGATAAACTAGTGCTCTAATTTTAGGTTTATCTTGTGGCCTACAAGATATCTTTGTGTGACTCTGCAGTGTCAGTTTCTGTACAGCATTGCCATGTTGGGGGTCAGAAGGAGAAAGAACATTTAGACTCTCTTTCCAATTAATCCTGTGTATATTTGCAAGGAATTTAGTTCCAAGAAAACTCTAAATAATAAAATGCATGGCTTCACAATATGCTGCAAAGTACTTATTATTTGGTATCCGAATATAGTCTGACTGCTTTTGCAAACAGATGCTCCAAATATCGTTCTTAATTAAATATTAAGGGTTGGATTCAAATGTTGATCCATGCTAGCAGAAGATAGCGCAAATCCTGGCACTGGGCCCCGATCCAACAACAGGATGATTGTGAACGCCTGAAACATTATAGGCTCCCCTCTCTTGTGGGCAGATATGCCAGACATTGAGATATGATGCAAAGAGACTGGATTTTGGGGTGTTTCTCAGGTATCAGGGTGGTTGTGCATTCCAGATGGCTGCTTGACAGGAGGCCTTGTGTATGCTTTGGACACGATGCTCTCCAGCCAGGCAGGATGGAGCTGCTTGGTCATATCGTCAGCAACCACCACTAAAAATTCCCTGGAACTTTTAATGAAGATACAGGACTCAAAGTCACTGAAGGAAGAACTACGAGATGAGCTTTCACTTCACAATACCTCTCTTTTTCTTACCGCCTTAAGGGATTGTTTCTGTTTAGTATTGGATGTGCAATAGTTTTTAGATAATGATGGAGGTCGTAGAAGATTTATTTTGGGAATGGCAAGTGTCTCTTCATATTCAGGTTTTTGGTGTTTGGTTTCGACAAGGAGAGGAGATAAAACACTTGGAAGAGAGGCAAAGAAAAGTGCAAGTAGCAAAGGGATCTTTTCTTTGAGCTGATGAATTCTGAACCACATTGATGACTCACTGTCATCCCTTCCAACCTGATCTATTCTGTGATTCTGACATGGCACAGTGTACCCTGTCTAAAGAAGACTAAGTAGCTTTGGAGGGCACCATGATTGTACAGCCTGACTGGTCTGCTACCAGAGATTTCAAACATTTCCAAAGACAGTATTTCAAGTTTTCAGAGATTTAGCATTCACCTTCAGTGAAATGCTGAAGAAAAGCAAAGACAGAGCACCGTCAGATCAACCGTAGCATAATATATACTAATCCAGATGAAGCAAATATTTATATCTTTTTTAGATCATTTCTTCTCATGGGTTCACAGGTCTGTTGGAAAAAGATGTAATCTTGGATAGCAAGGCTAAACACTTCTATTAAGAAGCACATACAAAATGAGGAGAACAGAAAAGGAGCAGGAAGGAAAAATAAAAATGGATGAAGAGGTAGAAACGTGATTTTGCCAGCTGGGTTCCTTCTTAGTTCCCACCTCTAATAACTGGTCAAGTTAATTCTTTGTCTTAACTGGGTACCCTAGGCTCAAAGTCATGGGTATCCTGAGGCTTAGGAACTAATAAAGCTGGAAAGCTTTCAGGGCTGCCTGTTCTCCCAGCCTCTGTGTCAGGCTATTAACCTCTCTGAAGGTCTATTACCTACTTTCTAACAAAGAATTTTTAGTCAATTGATTAATATCCAATGCTCTTTCTTATTTAAAAGCCATAATGTTACCACCATCCTTTGTGTAGTACTAAGTAAGGTTTTGTTTATTTTTAACTTTGCTGTCTTTCATGCACAACTTCATAGAGCAAAGCGATTCAAACTTTCATGTGATTTATAGGTCTATAAACCCTCAGCCAAAACTGAGGCACCTCAGTCTACTATCTTCCTTTCCTCACCATGTATAGACACAACTTTTAGGGCAGAAAGACCTGGGTTGTGTCTCTTCTCCCTTTACTATTCAGTCTTAGAGGAAAACTGCCAGGAGAGGCCAGCCTGAGACTCCAGCTAATGAGAACAGCCAAAGCAAGGCTTTATGGATTCTTGGAAAACATCTTATTTTTCTATGACTCTTTCACTTCTGTGTGCTGCCTCTGTTGTGATTGCTTTACCTCTGTATCACTCATGCATCAATCTGTTCTTTTCCCTTCTTTCACCTTATCTATTCAGTTGTCCTCATTTCACAGCTTTCTTCCTCCGATTTCCTTCTAATTCAACCTGTCACAAAAGAGGGGAAGAACACCTGTGAAGCAAACATACTAATTTTTCGACATCCTTCCAGTGAAACTCATTGCTTATGCATTATACCTCTTTTCCTACCCCATTTATGTCTGATCTACTTCTATTTCAAGCTGTGTATTACAGATACTGCCTATGACATTTTGTTTGTACAAGGATACCTCATTCATACTTGGTTCCTAGCCAGCACTGGAATAACTTGTTAATGCTTAACACTGATACATAGAGTCAAATTGAGCAGAAGCAGCACTCTTGGATTTCATGACATTCTAAAGAAAAAGTGCTTGTATGCTAAAACCAGTTTTATTAGATCCTTAGTTTCAGGCATCGGGAAAAATCTTCAGGGGCTGCATCTTACCATCTACTATTTGCTTCCATGTTCAAGTATAGTTTAAAGCTTATGGCCCTCATGAAACAATATGCCCCTTCTTGGTGGAGAATTGGATGCTTAGCACAGCAGAAGCAATAAAATTCAGCAACTGGGAATGCACACTCATGTATTCCTGTAAAATTTGCATCTTTTCTGTCTCCTTGAGTGAGAATTGTCACAAAAAGTTTGCAGGCAGTTTCTGCTTGGAGAAGGTATCTCTGCCTTTTCCTCCACATATCTGTTGTGTAGAAATCCCTGAAGATAATGAAAGGCACAGTGCTTTCTCCCACATCTCCATGGGCATTTTAAAGCATTGTCCAAGGCTTTTTACCAAGCCCATCTGTTCTACTTTATGCCACTTCTCTGCAATGTAAAAGAACTGGAGGGCTTCTGCTAGGAGGCAAAGCAGAGTATGATTATCCTCTTACAATACCCTCACAGTATCCTCCTCTGTGTGTAGGTTACTGCTTGGCAACCTATTGGGGTTTCACCCTGGGTATGTATTCAGCAATCCTCAGGGCTAACACACTGCCCATTAATAACTCCTGCTCAGCAAACCACAACCGGAATGGAAGCGATCTATGCTTGGAAGGATTTTGGCGGCAAAGATACAAACGCATGT
Source organism: Oxyruncus cristatus (assembly GCA_013399855.1). Classification (NCBI taxonomy): domain Eukaryota; kingdom Metazoa; phylum Chordata; class Aves; order Passeriformes; family Cotingidae; genus Oxyruncus; species Oxyruncus cristatus. The sequence goes on along the minus strand of VXAY01001462.1, from coordinate 1,128,740 downwards.
GTAGACCTGGCAGGTGGAGGTAACAGCTACAAGGCAGGCAGGGGACAGTGCTACCAGTGCGTGGGGGTGCTGCAGGTGGGCTTGGACCCCCTGACTGAAAGGGCCTCTGGAGTCCAGCAGCCAGTGCCATGTATGTCCTCACCAGTGTGCAAATGCTGAGGAAAGCAATATGAAGAGGGGCAAAAAGCATGAGCACACCAATTCATAAAAACTCCAACATGTGATTATGCAAAATGCAAGGTGTGGCTGGATGTACGTGCTTTTTCATTAAGATGACTTTCACATCATTACAAGCAACCAATGAGACATAAACCTGTCGTCATGCAACCAATCTGTCGGGTGTTTTTCTCTTTTGGTTTATGTGTGTGTCTACCTGCAGGAAAATCAGGTGAGGAAAAGGGAGCATATAAAAAAATTATCTATCAAAACTTACTGTATGCCCTCTAACAAAATTTCCCTTAAAAAATGTAGATAGAGAATTTAATGTTGACATGCAGCTTTTTTCTAACACAACCAGGTAAGAAATCACATTCCTGCCAAGCATTACAAGACCTTCCCAGTCACTAAACTCTGTCCAGGTTTATGGTGTGTTATCAGGAATAAATTGCATTCCCAGTGGGTCAATAAAGGGTTTTCAACATGCCAGAATCACAAGTTCACTCACTGAATAAGCAAAACAAAGATATTCAGTGCAAGCTGCTTGGAAGAGTCAAGTATTTAGTGGGGATTTTTAAAACTGTGAGGGGTTGTTGTAGCCATCTCCACACAGATAAAGCTGTTACATTGTATGTCAGTAATTTCTGACTGTACTTTTCTCTTTCCACCCAGTTGGTGGGCATGTCTGGCAGAGTACAACTAATTGCCTTTTTGAGTATAAAGAAGCTATTAAACTTTTTTTTTTCTTTTTATGCAGAAGTGGAGGAAAATATTTATTATATCAATTTGGAGTTACAAGAACAAGCAACATAACTGGCAGAAAGTTTTAAAAGAATTGTAACTTTTCTTTGGCACCAAAGAAGTAAAGCAATCACAGAAGCAGAGCATAGTGGAAGTGACCTAGGAACTTTAGAAAGACTCACCCTTTCTGATCCATCCTTGCAGTGCATGTGTAGAAATGTTGAAACCCTGCTAAACAGACTCCTGTTTATCTGAAAAAGTATATTACACGAGTGATGGTGACAGTATTGAGACAGTATTGCAGAGTTAGGCACTATTTTCTCCAATTTTTTTTGTATAAGTGATTCATTTAGTGTGCCTCTTTCCCCAAATATATATGGTGCCACTCAGTTGATTTTTTACAGTGCAACATACAGAAGACCAAATCCCAGTGAGGCAATTTCAGGAATTTATTGCTTATGACAACATCCATTGTATATTGCGGCAATTAGTAGTGTGCAAGAATAGAATCTCTCTCCTTCAGACCACCATGGTCACGACAATGCATCAACTATATGAGAACATTACATACTTTTATAGGCACAATTAAAAGGATTGAATGAGTTTGCTGAGTATATTCTCCATATGGGGTAATGCTTAATAGTAATCGTTGTATATCGCATGAAGCATGCAAGTTATCTCGTGTGACCTGATTACTCAGAAATAGTGTTTTCACTCTTTGGAATGAGATTGTTATCAGTTGCAATAAAAACAAGCAAGACTATACTTGATGTGAATTGTGTGCTGCTAGCGTGTTGAATCTCTGAACCTGTGTATAAAACATCTGATAGAGTAACTCAGAGAAAATTAATGGAGGTAGAGCAAACAGCTTCAGAACCTGATTATGACAGGAATGAAGGTGTGAGACAAGTCATTTGAGAGAGCCATTAGCAAAACTGCTTCTCAAAGAAACAAGAAGTCTTGATTTTATCTGTATCCTAGAGGAGGCCAGTTTCAGCCTGATTTTTTTGTCCCCTGTCTAAACCAATCTCTGTAAGGTATACAGCAAGTTCTTCTACCAGAAATTTGCTAGACTCATATGTGCTTGACCATATGACTGTTTGCCACACGTAGGTGCTCCCCTGCCAACCTCTGATCTCAGCTTATGTCTTATTTTGATTCATCTGTACAGGGCAGTTGCCAGAAGCTGGAACCTACCTCCTGCTTGGATTGCAGTGGGCACTCTCCCCCAGCTCTCCCTGCCCCATACTCCCCTAATTCTCCCCCATCTCTTCCCACCTGGACCATGGTTCTTCCCATTTCCCTGTTCTCTAATTCCTATTGTCTAAGAGAAATGTATTTCTGGGGAAATGTATGTACTTCAAGGGTTGTTCCTTCCTCTTGCAGAGGAAGCTGGATGATAGCAACCACAACAGGGCACTTATTCTGACCCTTCACACATGCCTCTTTGCTTCTGCCTTTATCCTTGTTTGAGGATCTTCTGCCAAACATCCAAGGAAGCACCTCATAATGAATTTGGTCCCTCTAAGATGAAACCTCTTTCACAAAGTTGGTCCCCATTATTTTAGTGCTATGTCTCTGATTCTCAAGTGCAAACACTTTCATACCACAGAGACTGAAGATTCAGCCGCCTTATCCCCTTCTTTCTTTCTCAGTCACTCCTGATCCATGGTATTCAAGTACCTTCTCATCTTGAAGGCTTTATCTGACATCAGTTGTTTAGCAGTTTCACAACTTTTTAGCCAGTACTGCTGGTTTTCCATCTGGCCTGTCCTTCTACCACCTCCAAATATTTTTGGGACTGTCTCCTCCAAACAGAGTAGCCCAAACACATACAGATATCCAGGATCCTGGCTGTCACCTGTGTGATGATAACCAACACCTTTCTTGTTCTTGATGCAAGACAGTCCTTTCAAACACATCAGCGAGTGCTTCCAGGCCACTTTACTTTGCTGCGATTTTATTCCTTGGTTTCTCCACCCCTGGAAAACCATACTGTTACCTCTGCTACTCTATCTGCAGGCTAGGACAGTCACCACAACAGCTTTTCTGCTCTATTTTCTCCTGCCATTTCTGTAACGCCACTTATGTCCCCACACATTTTTCTTCGGCAAAGCCAACTGCAATACCACTGTCTGGAGCTCTACCTTGCAAGCAGCAGTGTATTATTCAAGTACAGTGGCCTCTGATAGTTTAATGTTTCAGTAAATCAACAGTTCAACAGTTCCAAGTAAGCAAATCCAGTTCCACCACGACAAATTCATTTTATGCATCATCCCTCTTCTGCAGATTGCCAAATTTCTCACCCTGTCATGCGAATGAGTCCCAAGATTTCACCTTGTGCCTACCTGTTTTTCCCACCTTTGAGTACCAAAGACCCAATATTCACTAAAAATCACTCCAGAAGTCTCCCAAGTTCTCCTTCTTGACTGGCTTTCAACTATTGCCTTACAACTTTTGACATCAGGTTGCTTGCAGGTGTTCATACACAAGTGCCTTCCTGACCCCGAAGTCCCAAACTCACACACTTTTTCACTTGTATCTAACTCCTGGTCACATGCTGCTTGGAGGTGGCACTGGAGTCAGATGGCTACCTTGCAAGGATTCAGGTCTCTAACACAGTCCCGTTTGGTCCTGCTACCAGTGTTAATAAACTGGAAGAGTCCTCTCTAAAGAGATAACTGAGGAAAAAATTGCTTTCACAGATACGTGCCACAAACAAGACTAAATTCTCTGTCGCGTGACAATGGAACACTATCATTTGTTCAGTAAATACAGAGGGAATTGAATAAATGCAGAAAATAGCCACGAAGAGCTAGTCTTTGCAAAGACACTGTCCATCAGTCAAGAAATCCTTGTGCAGCACATTGCTGGTGCCTATGCAAACATTTCAGGGAAGCATGGCTGTATGGTTTGCTTTACTGCCAACAGCCAGGAACAAGACACTGAGCCAGCTGGATCTCCGCCTGATCACCTCATGGTATTTTAATTTTCTATGTTATAGGGCTGTATTTACAAGTGTTAAATACTTCCAGGAAGTTCTCGGACGTGCCAAGAAAGCAAAGATGAAATTTCAAAGGTGTCTCTAAGTTAAAAGCTTGTACAGCAGAGCTGTTGATTACGCATCAGAGGTGACAAAAGACAAAGGACCAGAGAAGATTTTAAAAGAAACACCTGTCAATTTTTGGTCATTTTAAGCTGGAAGGTCATTCAGGGTCATTCACTAGAAGTAGTTTCTCTGGTTTTTAGTTTCTGTTTTCTGATCTTGAGATCTGAAAACTTCGAGAGTTGCTTCTAGTTAAAAACCTGAGCTGATACCGAAATAAACCCAGACATTACAGGGGAGCTCCAGACTTTGCAGCAGCCCCTCACTTGTTCGTATTACTGAAACAAATTCAGGCAGGAATATTAGAAACCTGTTTACTGAACAAACAAAACTGTGGAGTTGAGCCGGCTCTGAGCGCAAAGGAGCACTTTGTTCATCGTTAACTGACAAGGCCCCACAGTGCTGAGATGATCCCTTTGTTGGGAGGATCAGAAGACACAGTTTGTAAGTGCCTGACAGCCCAGCTTGCACATCTTTGCCAGCTTAATTAACACATTTCTTCCTCTGGGGAGGAGGGAGTCTCCTCACCTGTGGAAAGAGCCCCACACTGTTTCTAAAGCCACCCAAGTGCCACCAGCTCAGAGGCTTTCCCAGAGGGCTAGCTAGCAGCACAGGCTGCAGCTTTCCCTCTTTACTCCAGTGAGTACCTGAGAGGGGAAAGCAAATCTGTTCCCTGACAGAGAATGACTCATGCAGGCTGCTTGGCTTCCCTTTGCTATGTCGGTGATAGGGCATTTGGCTGTGTTTTCCAGTGTACCTTTTGTATACAAAATACCTGATAAACATATGTGATGTGGCTTTGCTCCTGCATGGATGTGTGCCAGAGCAAACACAGCATACTCGGGCGACTCATCGGGTGTTGCTAGAGCTAACTAAAAGAAGTAAGCTGGACAGCAATGTCTTCATGTCTAAAGTTCATGCGTAAGTTTTACTGAGGCAGAGCAGTCCCGGAGGAAAACTGGAACTGGACATTCACAGAACCTTGATCAGACCAGTGGCAAGTGCCTGAGCTGTAGCAGAGCTCTGAGCAGAGCCTGGCCAGCCCCCTCTGCCCCTCTGGTGCACATCAGCTCTCCTGCCAAGAGCCCTAAGGTGTTTGGAAGGGAGCAAGCAACAGGTCTAGGACTGCTCTACAAACTGGAGAAGGGACTGCTAATGCTGCTTTCTTCAGTGCTGGCACAAGGCTTTGCTGTCAACTGGGATTGCTTGAATGAAAGGAATTTTAAAGGATTTGAGTCAGTTTGTTTTTCTGTACAGAGGATGCAAGAGCTCTGTGCTTTACTTGGGAGTAATACAGATAATACCTGTATCCCTCTGTAAGACAATTTGTTCTGAACAAACTTGCTGTATTGCTCCAGTGTGCTTGAGGCTCTTGTTTTGTTTTTAATTATTCTTGTGTCAGCATCACCTCAAAGACACTATCACAACCAGGGCACCACCTTCATAGTAACACAATGTAAAATAGTGCCTTCTCCAAACAGGTGGGAATCTCAGTATGTCTTGGAGGCTAAAGGGAGGATGCAGCAGAGCAAAGGTGTGATGCAGCAAGGCTGTTGCTCACAGGCATCCATCACTTTGATGGTCAAGTGGAGACTGGAGACTGTGCTTTTTGCCACTGTGACATGCACCCACTTTTCTAGTCACTCCAATCATCACATCCACACCTTTGGATTAATGTGGGATTTGTCCTCTTGCCCAGAGCAAACCTATGTGTCTGGGCAGGCTGCTTGAGTACTGCTTTTCTAAACACATCACATCAGCCCTTCTTGCTGTCAGGATATCACCTCACAAACATTCATACAAGAGCTAGTCCAGAACGACCATCAAAGAAATGGAGCAACTTTAAGCCAGGTTTGACTCCATAACTCTCCCCAGATAAAAAAGCCCTAATTTACAACCCCTACAAATTCCAGACCTGAGTGAACAAGACTAAAAGGATGACTGCTGTATGTTCAGAAGAATTTGGGATAACTCTGCACTGAAAGTTTCCTTCTACAGCAAAACCAGTGGGAGAGAAGAGGAAATGTGTTGTGCAGACAACTATCACTAGCAATATCTCTGCCACCCTCTTCCGCAAAGTTTCAACCTCAAAAGAGAGAAGTGAGAGACACTCAGAAAATACTACTTATATTTGTTACTTTTAAAGAAACTGCTCAAAGTACCAGGGTGACATACAGCATTATAAGATACCCAAGGTTATATTAGGAAATAAACTGCTTTAAAATGAGGAACCACTGTGTGAACTTGCAATCATATCTCAATCAGCAAGATGCTATTTATCTATCACCAGAAGCACACATGCTGGTTAGCAGACAAAGGAAAAAATAAAAACCCTACACATGATTTTGCTAATCATAATTAGGCATAATCAGATTGGAAGATAGTTTGTCAACTATTTTTGTTGTGCTGTGTTACATTTTTTGGAAAAGGCCAATTTATTAAAAGGTAAAGATTTACAGAGAAATATTTACATAAATGAGTTCCCTTTACAACTTTCTTGAAAGAAAACATTTGTACAAGGCAATGCTTTAGACATCTAAAAATGAAAACATTTGAATGCAAAATTAATCTAAGCTTTGTGATAATTTCTCTTACTGTAAACTGTAAGGATCTTTGTTTTTCACTCTGCTTTGGTGCACAACATATTCTATAAGCTGGCTATTGCTAGAATTTTTTTGATCATGTGATGCAATGAAGTATGGAACTGTATCAAGAATGAGGGTCAGGATGGTGCTGGGTGGCAGAGGCTGACTGAAAAAGCCACACAAGTTCAGAAACACAGGCAGGTTACAGACCACGTGGGCTGAGAGCAATCCAGGCAGAGCAGGAGCATAAGAAACATCATAGATTTTCTCCTGGAAAGGGACCAAAGGAGTCTCAAGTGTGGCTGAATTGACAGGGTTTGGGGGAAGAGGGCCAGCAGGGGAGCACGGTATGATACAGAGCTATTGCTAAGGAAATGGCTGAGCCAGGAAAGGATGTGCTATAAGGAAATGTCAGCATGAATATTTCATATGTTGACCCTTTTTGTAGTTTCAGTATCTTAAAAGACAGTGACTGTAATTGACGTTAGACACTGGGTAGAGAATGTAATTCCTGTCCCAGGAGATTGACATATATTAGCCCAAAAATGCAGCTCCAGGCTATGTTCTGCAAGGTGACATGCATTGCTACATGTATTCACCGAAGGAGCATCATCATTATCTGCCTGAACCTTAATTTCCCATGGAATATCACCCCTGTGCTTTTTTCTTTCTAGCTAATGTTGCAGTTTCATATATAAGTGCACTTCTGGAACAGAAAGGTATAATAAGACTCAGTGGATGCAGGCTGAAACCAGTCGAGTTCAGACTATGAACTAGCTAAAGCATTTTTTCTTATTGGTGAAGCTAAGTAAACATTAACGAGGGCTGTAGCAGATTTTCCACAACTGGAAAGCTTAACATTATAATTGGTTGTTTTTCGAGCACCAAATACTGCTAATGAATTTTGCACAGGAATTAAGAGAAGGGCATTCTTTGGTCTGTGTTATGTGCAAGACCAGACTAGTCCCTTCTGGCTTAAGTTGTTGATTACTCTAAAACAAACTCTCCTGCCCTCAATAAGAAGAAATTTGTGAACTGAAAGCTAACTACAAATGCCTCCGATTCTAGCAAAGCCTTTTATATTGAATGCTATTTCCATGGCTATAGTCTATATAAAATAGCATCCTATGTATGGAATGTGCATTGGAGTCCTTTAAGTTATGTACCCTCTGGTAGTTGGTGCAACATCTAATCAACACATCTAGTGTAGGAGTGAAAACAATACATGCTGGTTATGCACTGACCCTAGTAATGGCTAGCATAGCTTCTTTTCCATGTTTTGACATCAGAGTCCCTGCTCTCCTTATCCAGGGAATCTTTCAAGCAGAGTTCCTGTCTGCTTGCACCCCAGACTCCATGGAGGTGCCAGAATCTCTCATTTTTGGAGTGAAGGTCTGGGGCTTTTGCTTCTCTCTGAGCTATCTGAGCTGTTTCACTCTTGGAGAAGCCTTTCTGTCAGGAACTGTCGCCAAGACCAGCCCTCTCCTCTATACCAACAGAGCTTCACTACCAGATGTTTTCCTTGTGCCATTCTCAGAGCATGCAAGGAGCACATACAGGAATGAGCTGGCTGATGGACCTCATGGACACACATCCATTACATAAACCTGCATCAATAGCCACGTTTGTCCAAACAATTCAAGTCATGAAGTTCACATGCCAGAGGCTCATACACTGAGCTCGGCATGCACTGTGAGTACAGAGCCCTCTTTGAAGGGGCTTGGCAAAGAGCACCTTCTAGGTGACCTAAGAGAGGGGAGTTTGCCAGGCAATCTCTGCCATGAAGACTTGCCTTGTTGACCATGAGCAAGGTTATGTGCTCTTCTGATCCACCCAGCCACCCTGGGAGATGAAAGTGCAGCACAGGCACAGAGCACGAAAGGACCTGGAGACTACTCTTGGTGCTGAAAAAAAAAAGTTAGGTGCCTACTGAAGTGCTTGGCTGGATCAAAGCCCTTGGGTGAGAGACTTCTTCACCAAATAGTACAGTGCCATTGTCTCATGTGGCACTTCACACCAACCTGTACAGTCAGTTTCTCTTTAGGAGATGTAATGAGAAAGTCATATGTAGCAAGTAGAAGATGGAAGAATAAACCCCAGAGTTGGTCTTTACCTTGCTTTTGTTTCATCAAATCTTCTTTGTTGTCATCAAAGGGAAGTTGTTTGTTCCAAGTCAATTTAAATATTAATATAGGCTAAAATGCAGGATAAACCAAAGCAAGGAAAAAAATTACTAATCTATAAACTAGACAGAGAAAGCTGCCAACTGGGAATAATGCTAAATGCACACTTTAAGCTACTCCCTGGAATGTGAATTTGATCAATTCAGTCCAAGCCACATTAGTCTCATAAAAGCTGAGAGTAGCATTTTCTCCCAAGGGCTTCCTTTGAGGGATATTCCTCTCAGAGCACAGTATCACAGAGACAATTAAGGATGATGATATTTTTTGCATATACTAAGCAACTGATGAGTCAACATTGATCAAGACATACTTTCATAATTATTTTTTTAAATGCACTTCCAAGTTCACAGTATAGTTGTTGTCACTGAGCTGACAGAAGCAGTAACGACAAGTGAAAATTATTGTACCATGACCCTGGGAAATACTTTTGACAAGCAAATGCTTTCCAGGAAGCTGGTAGGAAAAAAATAATGTTCTCAATAATACTCTGCACTCTTATTCAGGTAGAAGGCAAGGCTGGGTATGTTATGAGACTTTCTAGCACCATTGGCACATTCTTCCATCCACACTGTTCCCTCCCAGATTAATGGGCATTAATGTTCCCAGGTCTCAGTGATGGCTGCAGGCTCATTACAGGTGCTGCTTTGCTTGTATATCATTGCTGTCCCACAAGCATATAATTTATTGCTTAGAAAGGATTTTTGGATATTTTCCCAGATGTAAAGTAACAAAGGCTTATACTTAGCGCTCCAGCTGACAACAACCCTATCTGAATACATTCTCGCTCTCTCTCTCTCTCTCACACGCACACTTGGCTTTGAACTCTGACATTTATGTCATAAATTCATTCAATTAACCAACATAGTGCATTAGTATAATTGTTAGTCCTAGCCTGAATTCTCTTTTGGAATAGCTAAATAGAACTGTAGTAAAGTTGTTGTAGTTCATATCACATATACAGTCTGCTAAAAGGCATTTAAGGAGTTATTGGTGAAGCTCTTACTATGGTAATGCTGTTGCTTCAAGGTTGGTTACATAAAAAGCTGTCTAGTCTTTTTAAAGTAAAACTCTACATACCTCTGTGCTTCCTGCACAATAACATGATGCATTACTTTTCCCTCTGAAGTTTTCAGCCTGCCTTGTCTATATAAATTTTCAGCTCATAACGAAAATTCAGGCAGGCCTTAAAACAAATGAAAAGATTAATTCAAAGGTGCCCTTGAAAATTCAGGGCCATGAAATGGGAACAGAAAAAACAGCATGATCAGAAGCAGTCCAGTTCTGGGCTCATTTGCTTATGTCAGACTTCCATCCTTTGGAAAAGCAATGTGATCCAATGTTAAGTAAAGTTTGGGAGACCCATGGCATCATTCAGAAACATATAGTTCAGAGGAGAGTGAAATTCCCACTATGTTCCTAACTATCCAGTTCAACTTTGTAGAGAGAATTTTTTCCCTTGTGAAATGTGAGGGGACATAGAAGGACCTGGGAATGCTACCGAGCACCACTGGCTCATCACAAAGAACTTCCACCAATAACATTGCCTATCAGTTGGCCATAAGTGGTTTGCTTTAAGTTATACACCAACTCTCAGGGCCAGAGTGTCCACACAGCTCATGGATGACAGTAGGGACAAAATGTGTAACAATCTTGATGTTTTTTGACAGTGAGCCAATAAATCATTTTTCACGGTGGATGGAGTGAGGAATTTTGGAGCATTTGAGTTCGAATGTCTCCTATCATAACACATTGCTAGCAGAGCTAGCAGGACTGCCCATCATCATATTGATCCCTGCTGCAGCAAGCACGACAGGGAAACACCTTTAATTAAATAATCAGCCACTTTCAATTCCATCAGTTATTGCTGAATCACAGCTTTTTACCATTAAAATGATGATTTGTCAGATTTTTTCAACAGTCTTTTCTAAAAGGTCCAGTATTGTTTTGCATGGAAAGGGCAGTGGACTTGCTTGTTTAGAGTGACTTATTACAGACACGGAGCATTCACACCCAGAGCAATAATTAACATACTTCCAAGATGGCACGGAAAGAGGGGGTGGGGGTGCTGTGAAACTTTCCATTGCTCTGGGATAATAACCTTAGTCACACTTTACAGTACCATGCCATTTCCACAAATTTACCCATAGCGAATCATTTGTTTCTAGGGTGATTCATAGCCACGGCTGCTTCCCGTCTTCCTGGGGGCTTTCTGCAGCATGAGGCTTCTCACAGTCTCAGCAAGACCCGCGCCTGAAGAGGGCTGTCACCAGCATCCAGCCTGGGCTTCTTTTCTGGAGAGAGTGGGTGATAAGGGCAGCAGACTGAACAATGGATGCTCCTCCACAAGCAGATTAGCCTGGCCCTGCAGAACATCATGTATCTTTTAAGGGATGCTGTCAAGAAGAAAACGGCAGGTCAAATCCTTGGTGAGAGCAAATTAGCCCGGCTGCGTCAGCTGCACTGCGGTTGGCGGAGCGGTGCCAGCTGATAGGAGCTGAGGATCTGACCCCGTCTGTCTAGGAAAAACAGTGTGTATCTGGGGTTTGAACAATGCTGGAGGAGGGATTACGGGAATCAAAAGAAGCGTAAGCTTTTTGCTCACTTTTCACCAGTTGTACTGTTTCCCGTGCTGTCTGCTAGAGTGCTGATGCTGGGCAGGTCTGGCCTCTGTGAACGCGTTTTTGGCTTTTGTGGGATTGCAAAATCGCCCCTGTAATGAACGTTTCTGACTAAGATTAGAAAAAGCTGTAAAAGGTTCTCAAGAATACTGAATTTCTATTACATGGAAGGCTGCATCCCAACCCTTCTCTCTTCAAGTGAAGGGAACCTGACACTGAGGAATAGCAGCAGCAGAATTTGCCCCGCGTACCACCTCAGCTCGCTGGCACCCGCCAGGGACCCCTGAGGGATGTGAATCTGCTGCAGCTCTGCTGCAGCTCTGCTGCAGGAGCAGCACAGAGAGAAGGGGACGGACCCTGCCATCCCCCCGCAAGGCACAAACATGACGTTCTCTGTAGGAACGTCAAGTGCATTTCGAGGACTGACAGAAATGTCATAGCGCATCACAAATGCTTTCATCCCCTCGCCAGAAATAAAACACATGTCAGGTCACAGAAGGCTGTTTTCACTCTTACCAACAGCGCCTGCTGTTGTCTAGCTGTGGAGGACCTCCCAGGGCACTTTTATGCCAAGGGAACAGCATCAACCTAAATGATTCTATGATTTTATGAAAGTGCTTTCCTCTCTCCCCCTCTAAGTGGTTTGGTATTTTTAGGTCACTCAAGCCTGAAATAAAAAGTCCAGCTCACTAGAGCCTTTTTGTCCAGATACAGCTTTATTTGCTGGGGTTTTGATATCAATCAAACCAGGATTTTCTAGCTTTCATGGATTGTGGCTAAACTTTTTGCACAGTTTGTCCCTAAGAAGTTCCCAGATGTCTCAGTTGACACTTCCCTGGCATATATTTTAGGGGAAGAAAGATGTAAAAAAACCCTGTCACTCATCTGACTGGATTTTTTTCTTGCTACAGTGCTATAATGGTGTTGATAAATACTGAGGAAAATTGGCATCAGCTCCACTTTTCTTTCTGTCTGCCAGGAAATGTCCAGCTTCAGTTTGCTGGGTGATCTGCAAACTTTGTTGGCAGGTGGCATGTATGGTATTGTCCACAGTTTTGGCCTGCTCTTTTCACACTCATTTTACATCCAGAATTTAGAGGGTTTCCCAGAAGTTATCTTTGATTCTCTTACACTGTGCAAACAGCATACTAACAATCACGTTTAATGGTAGGTTTCCAATTAATGCATCTTATTCAGTGATCCAGTTGCCAAAGGCTGTTTGTTTTATTAATCCTATGGAAAATATGCCCTGATCATTTGCTTGGATCTATTCAGTACCTAAACTGTGAAATCAATTTAATAGGCCTTCGGGGATGTGTATGTAACCCATTATATACAACCAAGTATGTCTGATTCCCAAATGAGATAAATCACACCCATTAGTTTGTGGCCAGTATTTTTCTTGATAAAGTAGACATCACACATTTATGAAACAGAAAGCAAAGTGTCTTAAGTTTCTACAGGTTCAGTTCAGACACAAACTGTTAAGCTTAGCCCTGAAACAGACCCATGCTTTTGCCAGATCAGCTGGAGGCATCTGTATCACATTGTTGCAGGTTTCTATCAGACTTCTGACTCCAAATGCATTTGAACCTGGAGGTATTTGAAGTTTTCTGCCAAAGTGTTTCTGCCTACCATCTTTCCAGGACAAGCAAAGTGGCTTCTCTGAGTTGGCCCATGGTGGTCAGGAGACAGCCCAAGGAACCAAGTACTCAATACCTCTGAGCTCACTGAAGACCCTACAGGATTGTTTACAGATGTAGAGGTTTGTTCCATTGCATTTGGCCAAACATTCTTCTCTTTGCTTAAAAGTATCCAAATACTGGGGTCCTTAGCTTCTGGGATCCTCTGCTCCACTTGCAACGTTGCCCAGCACTTGCAAGACTGCCCAGCACAACCAATTCCAGGACGTTCATGTGCTGGTACTCAGATGCAATGGTCTTCCCAGAGAAAGGGCTATGCTTCTTTTCTGCTTGGCTGAGAAGATGAAACTTCACTTTAAGATAATTCAGGTAGGTAAGAGGTGGTGTCAAATGAAGATTGTATGTATTACACAGCACAGCTGAGAGGGCTTAGTCAGAGGAAGGCACACAGCTGTAATGTAAAGTATTTTCCTGTTACATCTGTAGTCTTTGTGCCTGCAGGCTCTCCCGGGTTCTACACAGGTACTGCAGTTCCTATATGTTTTCTTCTCACACATGGTCAGCAGTAACACATCTTTGTGTGACTGTACTCTGGTTACTGCAAGAAGGCAGGACGATGCGTGGAGGTTTTCTTTTATCAGTAGATTTCAAAGCAATCAGTCACAGTTTTCTAAAGACTGCCTCAAGTGAGCATCAGTCTCGCTATTAGTAATGTGATTTCAAGGTGAGCTCATGGACGTGGCAAGTCCCCAGCACAGTAATTGCTTGGGGTCCTTAAGAGCAATGAGAGCTCCTGGAAAATTTGATAGAGTACTAATTATATCAGAAAGGTTTTTAACGATTGCTTTCTGTACAAAAACGGAGGAGCAAAATAAGGCATATATTCTGCATACATCCTGAGTGTTGGAAAATAAATTTTCCTTGCATGAGGGGCCTCATGGGTGCTCTGTCAAGAAATATCTCAGCGCTCACAGGAGCTCTGGCTCAGTCAGAGTCAACAAGCTACAGCACTTTGATCGTGGCACTACCTGAATTCAGAGCCTCAGTTTCTCTCTCTTCATATCTCAGCACCAACACGGCATCAATATTTTTTTAAACAACCCCTGTTGTGCCAGCTCTCAACCCCTAATCAAAAACCTTTTTTTTTTTTTAATATCCTCCATTCTCTTTCTGTAATATACAAAGGTCCTTTTCAGTCTCCTTGCATAGCGCTCTCTTATTCATGCTGGTAAATTAGGTAGGAGTGTAGAAGTGTTTCCAAGATCAAGATCAGAACGGTCTTCCTGCTCCAGATGGGCATCTGTCAAAGACTGGTTTAAAATAAAATATTTAAAATAATAGAATTATCCCCCAATGACATATAACCCAGAACTTTTCTGGGGCCCTTTTCACATTTTAGAAGCTGCTAGATTTTACAGATTTTCAACAGTTCAGTTCCTAAGTGCACAGGGACTTAAATAATATATCCAAATTCAGATTTTTGTAATTTAAATGGACCAGTGAATATCACAGCATAATGTCAGGAAATGAGCCAGTCCATCCATTTTAATTTTGTATTGAAATAAATGTATTCCAATAATATTATTAAAAGTAAACTGCAGAGGTGCTGGGATGTGGTGGATAAACCATGTACTTCTTATATAAAAATATGGTTCATAATCTGTGATGTTTAACACATTCTTGTAATATAAATATAAGTTATTTAGAAATAATTCCACTTACAGATTTGACATTTCATAAAGTATAATTTCCAGAAAGACAGGCACTTCTGAGATCTTGTCTTTGCGGAGTGGTGTAAATAGTCATATGCTGATATTACAAAACTGAGCCTTTTATTATAGTAGAATCATCTGGAAGCCAAATGCAGTCGTCCTCAATTTGCTCTGTTCTTCAAGAGGATAAGGTATCTATCCCTTGCACAGCAAATAATTCAAAGTCCAATTTCTAAGCCCCTTTTTATAGTTGATAGAGCTCTTCCCCAGCCTAAGGACATTTGGTGACGAGTGATAATCTAACTACTTCAGATCTTCATTCCAAAAAAACTCCTAAATCCCTCCTAACTTTAATGTACTGGTTGTTGTCTTTTCTCTGGCATTTGGTAAACAGTGAGACTGGAGAGGCCCATGCTTGGTCTTTGGTAACCAGGCACCTCGGTCACTATGAGCTGCCTTGTCCACACAAAAGCTGAGCTCGTTCTCCTGCTGCCAAAGAAAACAGCAGCATTTCCATTGACTTCAATGGGAGTTGGAAATACGGAGGATCTTCTGCAAAATCAGCCTGCTCATGTCCAACGCATATATGTAGACTTGGAAATTTTGGTCAGAGTGATTGACTTTGTTTTCTTCACCTGCACCTGATCGCGTGCAGCCGGTAAGACTGCGCCGTGAGGAAGGGGTGCAATTGCACCAGCAGGCACACATTTGTGCAAGACCAACCACAGGAGGAAACACCTGCATTCCACCACTCTCAGAGAGCCATCTTAATACCATCTGTGGGCTTTTTTAAACTACAGGTGGTCTGTCATATTTAAGAGAGTTCCTTCTTCTCAGACAACAGTGTTTGAAACACTGTCACACAGAATCACAGAATCAGATGGATTGGAAAGGACCTCTGAGATCACCAAGTCCAACCCTTGATCCAACACCACCACGGTTACTAGACTATGGCACTAAGTGCTACATCCAGTCTCATCTTGAAAACCTCCAGAGACAGAGAATCCACCACTTCCCTGGGCAGCCCATTCCGGTGCCTGATTACCCTCTCTGTAAAGAATTTCTTCCTAATATCTAACCTAAACCTCCCCTGGCAGAGCTTAAGACCATGCCCTCTTGTCCATAACAGCACCTGCTTGTCCACTGCTGTAGAGCAACACACTGACATGTCCCTTGGTTCCTAGAGCAATTTCACATGTATGGACATTTCTGTCCTACAGTCTTTTAGCAAACTTATCCCTGGCAACTCTAGCACGCCTCCAAAAGTGAGAGAATTATGTGAGCTCCATGTCACCACCAGGTGAAGCCTGTTCATGGCAAAGTGGAGAGGTCTGGCACAGCAGGACAGAGCAGACCTTGACAAGGAGTCAATTCAGGAACTGGGAAGGAATACCCACCCACAGATAGGAGGTGGCCTCCTTAAGGCCAGTAGAGTTGGAGCTATTCAAGTAGTTTACACAGGAAAAATATCTTGCTTTTCCTTTCTTTAAGACAGTGCAATGTTCTTCAGTGCTTAAGCACTACATCTGTTGTCTCTTTTTTGCTTACCTTTAATTATCCTGCCTAAAAACCCAGTGTTGAAGGCCACTTATTCTCAGTCTCTTTTTTGCCAATAAGTAAAACTAACATCCGTTTTAATATTTTAGATACATTCTTACACAAAAAATTAACTAAGAAAAGTCTCCAACATCACCCTAGATGAAACCAACATCTTTAGCATGTTAGTCTCCATTATAAGGTTCAGCAAATTCCCACAAAAATAAAATACTGGCTCATTTCTTACTGACTGTTTTTCCTGATTTAGGAATTAGATTATGTAGAACAGATGGGGCCAAATTTTGCTCTCATTTGCATCAGTCTAAATCAATTTATTTCAATGACAACAGTTCCTAGCACAGTTATAAGAGACATCTCTTTCTGAAACTCCTGGAATATCACAGCTCAATAGCAAAAAAAGGCAAAGGAACACTTTCAAATGTCTTTGGTTAAACAACCAGTAAAACGGAACTATTTAGGAAGTATATGGTGGTGTCACTCAAAACATGTTAGCACCAGCACACTATGAAGATGGGATAATGTAAAAAAAACAGAGAAATGCAGTAAATTAATCAGAGGGTGATGGTAATGCACAGAAGAGCACCAGCAAAAAAGAAAGAAGCCACGGAGACCCACCAAACAGAAGCAGAAATATCACAGAGTGCAGACAAGGAACACTTCTTGTTCAACTTGAATGTATGTTCTAGTTTTAATTAGCAAGCAGTTTTTTATACCTTTTTAATATGAACACAAAATTTCTACCAATGTGTGTGTGTATGTAGTATATCTATATGTATGTGAAATTAGCACCACATCTTAAAAATGTAACTGAGGTTTTAACATAAATATCGCTTCATGACTAAATGTCATGAAACAAATCCATTTGTTCTATCAATATTTATGTGGCTGATCTTCTGAACACATGACCTGCACACAGCTGAACAGACTCATTTTCTTGATGTTCATGTTCGCTGTAGGCTGTTTAAGGCTTGTCTGTATCTAAGGATGGGGTGCCAGGGGAAAACAAAAGCGCAGGGTCAGAGGAGAAACACAAAGGATTTTAGAGGCTTGGCACAGAGAAAACAGGGAAATCTGCTTGATTGAGGATATCTACTGTTCTGGCCTGAAAAAAACACACATTAACAAGCCTGCATGTACCTTGCAAGGCTTCAGTGCAGCCCAGCTCTGCCAGATAGGACTTACAGTGTGTGTAACACAGATGCATTCTGCCCAGAGGGATTTATCTGGACATATATGGTAGGTGGCTTCCTAGGGTGCAAAACAAAACCACTGAAAAAAAGCAGGCAGTTGCAGTGAAAATACAGGAAATATCCCATGATCTCTGTAGGATCAGACTTTAACCTTCCACAATGGAAAGCCCTCCCATTCTGCAGGATGGCCAGCACCTTGTCCTGGGCACCTCATACTGGGAGTATCGGCATGAAGGCTCACAGGAGCCAAAGCAGTGCTGGTGGGAACTGTGTGTCCCTGCAGCATGGTGGTAAGAACAAACCATCCCGAACAGAAAAAGCTGTCTCCATTTTCAGTGGAATGAAACTACTAGGAGAAACTGTTTCTGAGGAGCATATACTTCTGCCCAGACAGTATTCAATGTGCACTGGATTTCTCACACAATTTACTAGCCATGGGCAGGTATCTTAATTCTGTCCTGCCAACGTTGTCAGTGTCTGCCTCACCTCCAGCCTCAGTCCCTGCACTCACATGTACAGTAAAAAAGGTCCCCCTTTGGGATCTGCCTCACCAGCACAGTACTTTCACTGGCATATCCCCCTCCACTCAGCCTTAGCTGAGATCAGATGACCTTGTCAGCAGGTGTGGGATGGGATTCAGTGGAAAAAAGCTTCCCCCATTACTCTTGGTCCCCCTTTGCCAGCCACAGAGGTTTTGAGTTATTCCTGTCTATTGCACCGAAGCACAGATTATTAGCGGATGTGTCAGCCTGTAATTTGTTTCACAATGTGAGCCCATATGCCTGAGTGGTTCCGTTCCCCTTTCTTTCAACAAAGCCAGTCCATCCTTTAATTCAATTACAGCCCTTTATAGCTGGCTTCCTCACAGATCCACAGCAAACCATCCTCTTTACTTTGTGGATGATAAGGATACTAGAGCCCTGGATTCTTGAACTCTTTCTTTGTGCAAGCTACAAGGATAAGGGGTCCGTATTTTTTCAGTGAGCATATCCTGATCCTCTGAGTTGCTGAGCTCATGTTCTGCTCCAAAAACTCCCTTTTGCTTTAGAGGAAACAAATGCTCCTCAGCATGTGCTCGCAAGACCCCACAATTAAGTAATTTCCTGAAGGCCACTAAGTGAATCAGAAACAGTGCCAAGAACTTAATTCGGCTTCCTGAGTCCGTCCCCTGCTAACCATGAGAACAAAACCATGTTCTGTTTACACAGAAGTTAAATGACACTGAAGTTTTACTATTGCATGATTGCATCCCATTTGTAATTAATTTTTCTCTCAACTCTCTTTTTCACATTTTCATCTGGAGCATTAACTGCACTGTTGAAGCTGCACGTTTTCTAGAGGTCCCAATGGCAGAATTGCAGAAAATGGCCAGATTTGGGCCTTGAAGGCCTCTCTGGGCCAGCATTCCCCTTTCCTCCAAAGGAGACATCACTTTCTCCTGTCTCTTCTGTCTTTCTCTCAGACCCTGAACTGGATTTGTCTGGGGTCCTACTCTAGGAGAGAGGAGGCTGAAAAGGGAAGAGGCCACCCTTCTCATCTCTTTCGGAAATAAGGGTCTCCTGAAGACAGGATTCACAGCCAAAACCGAGGGCTACTCTTAGGCGAAGTCTTATTTCCTCTGTCAGCAAGGGAAGAGAGACATCCTTTAACCCAGTGTCTTCCCTTTGCAGAATCTGCTCCCTGGAGAAGTGCTAAGATTCAGGGTTAGGGAGAGATTCAACATCCTGCAGTCCAGAAATTAAACAGGAGTGACCTCAGCTATAATGGTCTAGACCCAAGCACATAAGGGAGTACTGCTGAGCTGCTGTTTATGTCATTTCCACCCCCATCTTTCTAGCATATGGCCTTTTTCTCTCCTATCTGCTGTCAGAACTGATACAGGCTATATCCGATTCT
The DNA here is from genome assembly GCA_013399855.1 of Oxyruncus cristatus. Lineage (NCBI taxonomy): Eukaryota > Metazoa > Chordata > Aves > Passeriformes > Cotingidae > Oxyruncus > Oxyruncus cristatus. Next base: position 1,109,353 of record VXAY01001462.1, on the reverse strand, counting down.
CAGAGGGGCTTTTCCTACCCCTATACCATTTGAGTTTTCCCACATATAGCTGCTCATCCAGTAGTGTAAGATCCCTGCTTCTGAAACCACAATAGCTTGCATGCTCCCACCCAGCTGAAAATGAATCCACATCCCATCCGCTGGCATTTGCTCCACACACTGCTGTGCTGAGCTCCCTTTTTCACCCATGGCACTGCTATCACCCCTTTGAACTTGCCATCTCTTCCTAGGGACCACAAGCCATGAAAGTACTGGTCCCCAAATGCCTGGTATTGGCTGGGGTGGGAGTTTGCACAGTCTGAGCAGCTCATGTTTTTTGTATAGTCTGTCACAGATTCACACCACTTTCTGCCTTGGGTCTGCTACCAGGCGTGAGGTCTCAGAGAACTGCCCATTAGCTGTGAGCTTTGCCGCATGTGGGGACTTTCCTCTCAGGCTATGTTTTGATTGTCTTGTCAAGGATTTAGCATTTACTGAGTGTTTTGCCCTACAAACTCAGCCTAGCCTCCTACCAGGAGTTCAGCATTTCCCCAAAATTACAATGTTGGCTTACTGGGCCAATCACTTACTTGTCTGTGCTTTCACCATCCATTTGGTTTGCCACTTAAAAACACATTGCTCACATTTCATGTGCTGCCATTGCCACTCAAATGCCCTTAATAGAGTTTCACATCTAGCTGCATTTTCTTAAATTAAGTGGAAACTTTCACAATCTTCAAATGCTTTACAAAAAACAACGGACAGAAATTAGACTAGTTTGACTTAACTATCTTTTTTTTGGCATCCATTGCTTGCAGATACAGACTGAGTCACTCTTTAAACCCTCTCTGGTAGATCTTCATATTTCCAGAGGATTTCAGCCCTGGAAGGCAGAAAGCTTTCATTCTTCCTTTCAGGGAATATTCTCACCTCCTTTCAATTCTTGTTCCCTGTATGGCTCAGCAATTACTCCAAACCCTGAAGTCTGGGCTCCCAGACTGCTTCCCTCCCAGTCCTGGTTATAATCAGATGCAGCCTCAAGCCTGACCCCTGGGGAATCTCTTCACAGCGTGGACATCAGCTCTAACTGACTCTTGCATGGACCTCTCGGGAGTGCAGTCCCCTCAAAAAGGCAAGCCTACAAAAAAAAAAAAATCCTTGAAAATCAGAGATCGACACTGTTATCAGTCTCAAGGAGGGAACATGGGACCTTTTACACAGATTAAATACATAACAGTGAGTAGAAACAAGTAGATTCTGTACAAATAGTGATTTTGTGCTCTCCCAAGAGGGGAGGGAAAAAGTAATTTCAAGGAGGTTATGTCAGTATTCACAATATCATCTCTATTTTGAAGAAATCTTCCTGGGTGTCAATAAATGGATTGATAAGATGAAATTTAAAGCCAAATGACAACTCCTAATCCGTATATAGTTCTCCCCTCCTCCCTTAGGAAAATAAAAAATAGTACACACTGTACATCAATCTGTTTCTTGGAAAACTGGCATATTGCAACACCCGGAGTTGGCTGAGATGCTTCCAGAGCAGCCAGACTCTTGCAAGCTCAAGCACTGATTGCTGAGAATGGCACCAGGCTTTTCTCCATGGCAATGCAGACCACTTCTGCTCAGCCATCTGTCTTATCCATCACCTTTTAAATTTCACTGCTGTCCTTGTCCATGCAATTCTGACATTTCATATGCAAGCGTGCTGCATACAAATCCCCAGTGCAGGATTTCTCTGTAAAACTCCAGGTGCTGTTCAGAGATTTTATTTAAATGAAGTAATACATGTATTATCATCACAGTGAAGATTATAAGAACTTGTTATTTCTTTTTTCCACCCACACTGACTAAGCCAGTTCAATTTTATTTAAGGTTGCTTAAGAGATAAAAAAATGACAGGCTTACTGAAATGTATTCTGGTTTTCTTATAGGCACCACTCAAACTGTTAATTCTGTTTCTGGATGCTAAGGAGTTACATAATGATGGTAATTACCTTGCATTTCTATGGTATTTTCATGTCATGAGTATGTTCTGTGGGCTGAACATGGAAACAAATGGAAATGCCACCATTTCTAGGGATTTTACAACTACTGTCAGTGCTAGATAGATAATAAGGAATGATAACCTATCTAAATGAAATCCTTTGGGCAGGCTTGTTTGGAATGCAGGCAGCTACAGAAGTGCCATTTTCACATTTTCACAAATTTTGGGATTTACTTAAAGCTTCTGCTTTTGAAATCGTGGGAATGTCTCTCTTGTGATCTGCAATTCAGAAAAGCTTGAACATAGGAAACTCAGAAGCTCAAAAACAAGCGAAAGCAACCCCTGCTATATTTGCTTTAAGGCAGTGTTATGATTTGAGAAGGAAGGGGAGGCTGCACCCCCCGTTTTCACTACATGCAGTCAGCAGGCACGGTTTTTGACATTATGCTAACTGCAACTTGTCACAAAGACAAGATGCAGCCTACGTTAATTAATAGCGGTCTGGCAGTCTCTACTCACACAGCTTCCAGTGATCTGTATTTTCAAACAACAGATCTGAGTCTGATCTTTGCTCTGAGTAACGAATCGTGGAATACCTGAAACCTGGGAGTATGAAATACATTACTCTGTTTCTTACAGCCTGTGGCCATATTGTTATTAATTCTTTGCTTTGCTGGTTGTTCACATTAAACTTCTCTTCATCTAAATGTATTAGAAAGTCTTTCTGGGCCCTCAAGAAGCAAAATGTACCCTAGATCTGCCATAGTAGGGGTTTTTTGGATGTCAGACTATAAAGGAAAGTCCAGCCGAATTTATCAAAGAGGTGAAACTGCAGATAATTAATTTATAGAATCATAGAATCTTTTAGGTTGGGAAAGACCTTTAAGATCATCAAGTCCAGTTGTTAACTCAGCACTGCCAAGTCCACCACAAAACCACGTGTCTGAGTGCCACATCTACACATAAATGTGGTTGAGGTTTACCACATTAAACTCCCATAAGGATGCTCCTATCTGAAGTTGAACCAGTTCAATTTAACCAAGTTGACTTTCTTTTTGGAGGAGTTAAATAAAGTCATAGTGCACCCACTTTAGTTTAGAATGGTAGTCTAATGCAGCCATTAAAGCAGGCTCAAGTCAACCTCTTTCTCTCCGTGAAGCATGGTCCTTAGTGTAAAAACCCACACAGAAATCCATGTCCTTCCACATTTCTTTCTGCAATCTCAGTGCACCTTTTTCCCCTCCATCCTGGAAAAAATAGTAAATGGACCAAGTGGCCACAAAAGACACAGCACTTAAACACAGAAAATTAATTAACATTTCGCCTGCTTGCACATTGCTGTCTGACTCAGCAGCTGAAGAAGGAGACTTTTCATTTCACTGTATTTATTTGTTCAAGACTGGAATGTGCTGCTTTTCATGAAGGAATGTCAGACTGCCCAGGCCTTTTGTAACCCTCTCTGACTTGGGTATTTACAGGTGGGCAGAGTCCAAATGCCATCACACCATTTCCACTCCTCCTGAAGGGTGTTAATCCAGAGGATGTACCAACTTTTTACATCTGAGTCTCCTCGAGTTTATTGGTGTCAGCCCTGACAAAACAGGACAAAGTGAAAGGAGGAGTGGAGGTAGCCTGGAATTGCAGAAATGTTGGCCCATCGTGAAGAACTTGCAAGTGCCAGTCAGGCTTTACACAAATGCAGTAAATTATGGCTGATACAGCAAAAGGAGAGAGAAAAAAAGAAGATAGCAAGCAATGTCTGTCTTCTCTCCAAGCTGTGTGCTTTGTTTACTCACAAGAGGACTGCAGAGCAAAATGGGTGGAGATTTTGTTTGTTTCTTTCTTTTTTTTTACACATAAAGAATGACTTGGCAGCAGGGTTTGATTTGAAGAAAGAAATGCAAGTCAATTCAATCTAGATGATTAAATCTATTATAAGCAATGATTACTTAAACTGCCAGACTTAAAAATTCTGAGAGTGTCATTTTATCATTTCTAAATATCTAATGTTGCACTGCCTTTTCCTTGACTCTGCTTGCCATTTGAATTAAACTGGAAACCAGCATTTCAAAGCTAAAGCATTTGAAAGGGAACTTTGGGGGGAGAGGGAAGAAGAGTTGCATCGGAATTATTTTTTTTTACGGTCCAATCAATATGACAAAGGCTCTATTCAGAGATTCCCATTTAAAAGGAAGTTACATCCTGAGAAAGCAAGACGTGTTAATGTGTTAGTATTTTAAATCTGAACTTAAACCACAGCCTTCATTTGACCTTGACTCTAAACATTTAAAGCTTCTTTCCCTCTGCCCATCGCCATGCACTGCACATTTAGCAAGTTATCTCTCCTGCTACAATTCTGGTTCTGTGTCCCATTTATTTTGCTTTTCCAGCAAAATATCTTTCTTCTTCCCTATCTATAAAAAAGGTCAGAAAGGAGAATTACAGTGTGTAGGAAATCAGCACTATTTCCTTTTGCATTTGCAGCCAGCTGCCAAGCACAATAAACACATCCAGTGTCAGCTCGGCTCCCTTCCCCTCCCACTCCCCTCCCACACCTGGTCTAAGAAAGAGGGAAACCAGCTAAAGGGAAAATATTCTGGAGTCTGGGGGAGAATGCCCGGTTGCAAACGTGCTGTTTCCGTGCTGAACAGCAGAGGGGAGCAGCAGAACGGCGTCTGTCCGGCTGCACAAGGGCTGCCACGACCAGCACTGAGATGGCCCCAGTATCACTGGCTCCCCAGTATTGGGGAGACCCTAAATCTTCTCATGCACCAAAATGTATCATTAAATATATCTCCTGAATGGCTGTAAGATGAATTAACCTCTTGGGCAAGAGAACACAAGTCTTCAAGAGGGGGTTATAGGTATTTCCCACTATTAACTCTGTATTACAGCCCTTAATGGTCCAGATCAGCAGAGACGTCTAGTGCCTACCTCCCACATGTTTGGAGTGGTCTCCACAGCCCTTTGAACGTGTATCAGCTGGTATTTCCCTTGAAAATGTATGTGCAAATGACACAGCCAGACATATTAAATCAAATCCAAGTTGGCATATGAGAGACCCTAGAAATAAGTTCAGATTGAGAAAAATATGTAGTATCATTACTTGAGCTATCATACTTCACACTTTGCTGTTTCTATAGTATCTACCTATTTCAAGGAGCTGTTGCCAGGAGATGTGGGAGTTGACCCACTAAAATAGAGCAGAAGCCATTGGAACTGGCTCGTGTTGGGGTTGTGAGCCATGAACACAGGGTGTCAGGAAGCATTCAGCCTGGAAAAAACCTCATGGCAAGGGCTTAAATTCATTGAAGAAAGGATGGGGAGGCCTTTTAAGAAGATTGAAGACTGCAAATGCTAGCTGCCTCCTAGGTTATATGCAAAGTCTAGAAAAGAGGTTGCCTTGAAAGCCACCTGACCTTCATATGGACCAGCACATAGATCTTTTAGCTGCCTGACGAATACCTGTGGCACGATACCAAGCTTTGTATGATTTGTAAGCACATAGTCTGGCAGCCTTGCAGGCTACCCCAGAAGTGGGGCACACTATAGCCAGTGCAGGGTTTGCCATGTGATCACATCCACTGTGCATCATGGTACACCCAGATTTGCAGCACAGCAGATGCCTGTAAGTTTGGGGGGTCATGGCTGCAGCCATGGTGCCAGCACTGTCCCAGAGCGTCGCTTCAAAGAAGTGGGCTCCTCCAGACACAAGTATTGAGCAGGAATACAGGTGACACGTGCCTAAAGAAAGCCACCCCTCCTCTGAAGTTTGTGTGGGAAACTATTCAAAGACCCTGCAGATGTAAGAGCAGATGCGCATTTGTAGAAGACTTCAAACCAAAAGCCTAATTTTAAACAGACAGAGCTGAGTACAGCTGGTGAATGGCTTTTCCTGGAACAACAGAGAAACCCAGGATCTTAGGGTTGTCCTTCTGAAGTCAAACCATGGTCCTGAAAGTAGAGCACATTTGGAAGTTCTAGGGAACTTTTCAGTAGCTGAAAAGGCTGTTTTGAGCAAGACATAACCCACTAGTCAGGGATAGGCAAGGAGATGTGAGGGGCAAGTCACACGCATGTTCCAGTCACTTGTTCCAGACTACATCTACACACGTGCATGGGTGTGTGCATCTGCACACACGTGTACATATTTGTTCATCTAGCTCCACTGGGAGCTGAGATGATGACCAGCCTCAAAGTTTCTTTGGGTTAAGAAACTGTAGAAGTTCTCATCTCTGCAGTGAGTCTGTGAATTCAAATGCAGACATTACCGGGAGGGTCATCTTACCCAAAATGACTGTTCAGTATTTTGATTCCATCAAACATGTCATTCTGGCAACAATGGCACAACATTTTATTAAAAAATAAGGCTTTTAAAAATAATTAAAAAAAAAAAAAAAAGCAAGTAATAGACAAACTGCACTGGTCTTCATTTTCTCACCAAACTGTGAGATAATTTGTATAACTGAGGTCTCTATACCAAAATTCCAGCCTGATTTCTTGCATTCAAGAATTCCCACATTTCCTCTGCTGGCCTGGGTTCCTGTACAGTGACAATAATAATAATAATGTCAACTAAAAACTTTACATTCATGATTTCAAAATACACTTGTGAACTTTGGAAGAAACAAATTCTTCTTGCAACAGTGAAGTGTCATGTCAGCAAATACAAAAAGCACCAGGCCTACTAGTAGCTGCTATGAAATAAGGACAGTGCAAACTGCCAGAGCACTGAGGCTGTTGCTTTTGTTGTGGAAAGGGAGAGCCAAAGCAGATTGCATCAACCAGACAAATTGAACAGAGCAAAGAAATGATCCACTAAATTAATAGCTCTCTACCTATTTTCCCTGTAGTAACTATCTGCATTAACTCATGTCAGAAGGATAAATGTATGGGAGCTGCCAAGGGATATGGTCAGAACCAGGAAGAGTGAAGAAGAGGAAACACTGATGGCCAAACCGTGGTGGGCATGAACACCAGGCAGAAAGATGTTCCAAAAGCACTTACAACAGTTACAACTTCTACAGGGAATGATTCTTGTACAGTTACTTCCTTACAGGGAGGGTTTCAGTTGTGGAAATGGTTCTAAGACATCTGTCTCTGCTACCTGAGAAAGTAACAAAATACTAAGTACTTGCAGCATGGGGAAGACATGCCCTGTCCAGGGCCCCAGTGGGATCCCTCAGCCCAGGGAAAGTCAGGCAAGACTTGTTTCAGCCTTCCTGCAGAAGGAGAGAGAAGATGGACCAGGTCTGCAGCACCCAAAGCCTGCATGGAGGTCTTGCAGGGGTGTGAGAAGACATCACTCAGCTCCTGGGGACAAAATCAGTTTGTCACAGCTGGATAAATCCAGCTTATGCTCACAGAGAATTTACAGACTTGCAGGGCAGGGCACAGGTACTGAAGTGCCAGTCAATGCAAAGGGATAAAAAACAGATCTGGAAGCAGACATAATTCTGAAAGGAAGGCACCTAGCATGGTCCCAAAGTCCCTTTATGAAGCTGGGCTGTAGATACAAATGGGAGGAAAAGTTCTTGCTGGCCACTACATCTGCCTACCACAGAAGTACATTTGCTAGAGGGCTGCTAATGCAGACAAGGATGGCATAGCACTATTCTTTTAGCCAAAATATTTGATGTACTTGGTATTTTGTCACCTGCCACTGCAATGTTGGCTTTCCTAAAGTCAAATGTCGCTTGTAACACTCCCATATTAGCCATATGCAATGATTTAAAATGAGATCCCGGAAAATAAGTATTGACGTTTGATCAGGGTAGTGGGTCACAGTGAAAGATTTTTAAGGACCATAAACAGACACAGCCTCTGTTTTATAGCTTAGCTAAAAAAGCCTTATGAAACCAATGGGCTTATAATTAACTTCATAACAACACCTAGCAATGCATGCATGGTGCTCAGACTGCTCCCTGATCACTCCCAGCAGAGTGCCAGGTCTTTCAGTGAACAAAGCAAAATCACTTGCTTTCTTCCCAGATGGAAAATAAAATTAGCATGAAAGAGGTATAAAGATAAAAGGAAAACGGAAAATTGCAAGGTTTAAGGAGAGAGGACAGACAGAAGGGGAGAGGAAAAATGGCTACTGAGGAATGTTTGTCTCACTTTCTACTGTTTTTGTGTGTTGTGGCTCTATTTTGGGCTGCAATGTTACACAAGTTCCCTGGCCTTTTCCTACCAGCTATAACACTGATGCAGCCTGATGGATTTTGCCAAAAAGAGGGTCCCTGTTTTGACTTTTGCATTCAGAAACAGTACACAGTTGTTTTTTTCCTCAGCAGATCTGCAGAACGGGTACATTTTAGCGTCACTGATTCCAGCAAAGAGAACATCCAAAATCCATAACCACACAATAACATCAGGGTGAGACTTAGCCAGCCACAGACTTGGGAACTGATTTCAGACACAGGCAGCAGGTTTTCTCTTACATATAACTTTTCTATTTATTTTCACACTTTCAATTCTCAGAAGCAGTTCAGCAGGAAGTCGTATAAATACAGCACAGTAAGCCTACATGGAGCCCAGGACATACAGCAAAGGGGTTGACATTTGTTAGAATTTTTTAATGTATGAAAAACACTTTCATTACTCATATGTAGGAAGTGGCTGCTTCTCTCAGCTGGGGTGGGTGGAGAGCTTAGCTGGGCTCTGCCTTGGGTGATACAGATGGAGCATTTCCATCAGTTTCCCTGCTGTGAGCAAGATTTTGTGAGGAGAATGAAGCAGCGTGTAGGACTTCAGCATAAGCTGCAGAGTATGACTCAATGCATATTCTCTACAGGTTAGCTCCATGCACAGGCCCTGCACACAACAGCCGTGTTTACTTGCAGTTACACAGCTCACAGCCCTTCAACACGTGAAACGACTCACCCAGCAGAGGGCATTTTGGAAGAAGGGCGGCTATTATGGCTCATAGCTTTTCTCTACACCATCACTGTAAAATACTGCCAGCACAGGTGGCAGTGGAGCACAAACCAATAATTTCTGTATTTCCTCGGTACAGTCAAGGCTGACTAGCTCAAAAAATTTTGTTATGATAGAGTCTGCCATGTAACCACTCTTCCGGGTGCCTCCTTTGGTAGTTGTCAGTCACATTACTAAGCAATCTCATGCCAGCCCTGTGTAAGCAAGGTGCCATCCCACTGGGAAGTCACCAGCACCCTCCTGCCTGTCTCAGTGGACTGAACCTCTGGAAATGGGCTCCAATCACTGGAAATGTCAGGCCAAGCTCAGGCATGCTATATGCAGGCAGAAAAAGAGTTTTAGAGGGTGGTGTTCACTTAGACCAAGGCTGGTTTTGCCCTGTGGCCTGAAAAAGTATTAAATGAAGCATTAAATGAAGCAATGTGTGACGGCAGATTGAACAGATGTATTGTATGTGTGAGGGCTAAAGGGAAGACATTTAGGGCTGTCTAGTCTTTCCTTGGTGGCTGAACAAGTGAAGCTGAAAATTCAAACCAACCAAAAAAAACAGATCCTGTGATTAGAGGATTTTTGGGATGTCGTTTCGTTCAACATTTCTCTCCAAAAAATAAGTCTTGCTAGTAGGACAGGTAGCACCAGAGCAGTGTCAAAAAGATAAGAAATGCCAGCCTTTCCTGGTGCCTTCCTACATGGGTGTGATACTACAGGGATGCTGCAATCGCATTGCCGCATGAGAGCATGAAATGCAGCTTGCTTTTGGGAGATGGCAAGTTTGACTGACACGGAGAACACGGGAGGGTTTGGGCAACTTCAGGTAAGCACTAGCTGTGGTGTATTGTAACCAAGAAATCTCCTTGTGTTGGAGAAATATTTGATAGAATTGACAATTTTTTGTTGAATCTGTCTTCCACTTCAGCATCGTTTGGGGATTTCTAGTACCAATAAATACAGTATAGAGCTGTACCAGCCTGAAGGGGAAGTGCAGCCATCTGGTACTCTAATGAAAGTCCTTTGAATAGTTTGTTCACTGTGCCTTATCATGGGTGCAAAACCAACTCAGAATGGCTGTGTCCTGTGAATGCACAGGCAGTCTCAGATAAATTCAGTGCAGAGCCATGATGAGATGTATATCAAGACAGATGTATTTGTCTGTTGAGGCCTGTAAATTTTCAAGACACATTCCAGCAAGTCCTTTTTAAAAATCAAGTCAGAATTTGAAAATATTTCTCTTTTTTTCATTGGCTTCCAAGCAAAACTGTCATGTCTTCCCCATGCTGCAAGTACTTAGGAAATTCACTCCACATCTGGACAATTAAACTGCCTGGAAATGCTCCAGCTCTGGGCTTTGAAGAAAACACTTTAAATGTTGAAAGAAAACATTGATAAGCCAAAAAGAGGGAGATGGGTGGGTTCTATCAGCTTTCATAAAGCCAAGATCATGTACATATGTATTTAATTGCAGAAACAGTTTCTGTTCTGCTTTGAATTGCATTAATTTGAAACAATACTATTGCTCCTCACATTTACACTTGGAGATTCTGCCCTGATGTGCCTTTTTTTTTTTTTTAATTAATAGGATTTCAATTTGCTGAGATAATTTTCAAGTAAGATAATTGTTGGCCTGTGCCAACACATACCATATTCTATCAGTTTATCTTTGAAAGAACCTAAATAAATAACATGACATTTCATATTCCCTTCCTGCCCCCTTTTTAAATTGCTCTTTTGGTTTCTTGGATTTGCTGAAGGGTTTGTAGCCCAGTTGTGAGTGCTTGCTATGGTGAGAATTGAGAATGTTTTTCCACTCTCTTTAGTGTGAAATTCCAGGTACAGTATTATGTCACATCAGATCTCTGTGAAAAAATGTATCTTGGCTCCAAAAGAAAAGATTAATGGAAAAATCATTCTCAACCTGCCAGGAAAATACTTTTTTCCCTTTCAGCATGAAAACAAAATGTAGAGTCAGCTGAGAGATCTAAGGATTAAAGGGAAAGAAATGTTCCAAGCTTTTCTTAATCTCCATCTCCAAATTTTCTAAAGGCTCTTGAAAGAAGTGGAACCAAATAAAGAAAACCAACTTTGCTTGTTTCTATATAACAAAGTCCCTTATTACCAGTGTTTTATATTGTTATAACCATTAACGTTGCTTTTACCATCAGTGCTGTTTTCAGCAATTATTCCTAGCAAAAAAGTTTTAAAAAACAACTGGATAATACAGAATTACAACTTTGGCTCTGGAGCCGCCCTGTCCTTTATCTGTGTAGCAGCCACAGGAGGTTTCTAGTGCTAAGTAAAAGGAATGGATTATAACATAGACAAACCTGGATCTTTACTGTGAATTTTTATTAAACTGGCTGCGGTGCATTAAACTTCAGAAAAGATGAATAAATGTGGAGGAGGAAAAGGGGGGGGAAAAGGATTGACATAGCAAATTTCACATTCTTGTGAACGAATAGCAAGAACTTGGCTAGAAAAGTGTGTTCAGCTGAGGGACATACAGAACAAATTTGAGTAATGCCTGCTCTTCCCGTCAAACTCCCGATGGCCCTAAGGAGAGTCATGTTGTGCCCCAAGGTGAGCACTACCCTGCAAGACTACCAGTAGTGACCGAGTGTCCCAGTTTTTCAGAGAAGGGATGCTGTGCCCTCATCCCATAGTCAAGCTCTGATCTGCTTAGTGGAGAGCGTGGTGTTCAGCTAGCACAGGTTGTAGAGAAAATTTCATTAGCTTTCCCAGGTAATCTTGTTCACTGGGATCCTAAGGTAGCTGATCTCTCTTCTGGCTTGTTCGTGGCCGTGGCCAAGTTTCTGCTTCCTATTAGAAAGCAAAAATTTCCTGGTGCCTCCAGCAATTTCTCACCAAAGAGCTCAGTGGCCCTTGTACTCCCCGATCCCTTCTCTGATACACAGTCAGACAAGCAGGGGACCAAATTCCCCCTGTCACTGAGCAGTGGTTTGGGTACATTTTTGGGTCCTTTCAGTGCCAAAGGAGGATGGGGAGGGAAGGGGAGAACAGGCACCAAGAGAGAGGTAGGCATCTTTCAAAAGCCTTCAGAGACGGAAAAGTGCAAGGACCCAGACCAACCTGCCACCACGAAACAAATGGGGTAGTACAGCACAAAAATCTGCTCCAGTGCTTACTGAAATTAACAGGAACCTTAACACCGCATTGAAGGGGAATTTGATAAATGCCCAATGGGAAGCTGACCAAGGAGAAATGAAGTGTGGCAGCCAGGTTTGTTTTTTTTTTTTTTTTCAGAGGAAATGAATGCTGCAAAGTGTTATGCAGAAGCAGAAGACAATAAAGACTCAGAAGGCTGAATACACCAATAGATTAGAAGACAACTGCACCCTACTCTTCTCCTTTGAAAATGTCCTTAGACTGAGAGGCAGCAATCTAGGAACAAGCAGGGGTCACAAATGAGAAAGATTATCCCAAACCTAGCAAAGATTCCCATCTTAGCACGCCTTATACTCTTGATCAATGCAGCACACACAGACATAAAAATCTTGGCAGAAGACCCAGCATTTCGACTGGATAAATTACTTCCACATTTAATCAGCCAAGACTGAGCTGTATTTATTAGAGAGTGCAAAACTTCTGGCATTTTAAGGCAGCTGCCTATGTCATTGTCTTCTCTAATGCTATTAAAACACTGCTACATTATCACTATGGAGTCTGGCAAACATTTGTTGTGTGGAACAAGATTCAAAAGACATGAATTTTAACTAAATTTGGACATAAGGAGGGCGTTTTTCATAACTGAATGTTTTCTGCAATCGGTTGGCTAGTTCCACAAGTCAGCTTTTACCAAGGTCTCTTCTCAGAGGCCAGACTCCCAGAGGAGAGTAGCACAAACAGACACATGGAGCTGATATGTGAACCTTCAAGTCAAAGATGTTGTTCTAGACTAACCTGAAATGAAACACATGAAGTTTTGATACAGAAATGAATAGCAAAAATGTTTTGTTGGTGGTCAAACCAACTGTTTTGGTCAGTGTGATATGGTATGTTTTATTTGGGAGTGCAGGAAGTGGTAGGCTCTTCAAAATTTTCTTCAGGTATAAAAGCTAATTTTTGTTTCAAATGAAAAAATTTGTTTTAGGAGAAAAATACAGACACTAGACATCTAGATTTCTTTTTCTGCCAGCTTAAAAAGCAGGTTCTATAAATTGGTAAATTCAAAGCTAATTTCCTTTGCCTTGAATCTGCATTTTTGACCAAAAAATACAAAACCATCACTGACCTTGAGCAAGCTCCCCACACACAATTTAAGTTAAAAGAATCCATCCACGGTGAGTGCAGAAAAAAAAGAACTGGACTTCTTTCTCAGTTCAGTCATTTGATTCCGTTTTATTTGAACTAATAATAGAGTACTTTAACAAATTTTCAAGCTTAATTAAATCTCAGTAATTCAGAAATTCTACTGTGTAGTGAAGCAATGCTGTAATTGACAGATCAGTCTCCATTTAAATTAGCTCTTGGGAGGATTAACTATGTGGGGATTAAATCTTTTCATATCTGACCCAAATCCCCCCCAAATTAATATTAGCTCCCTAAATCAGCTGGTTAAAAATGTACTTTGATCACCTGGGAAACTTTTCTCTACTTCTCACTGATAAGATTGCTGTCTTAAAAACAAACCCATTGCTCTTCCGTTCAACCTGACCCTGAAAACATGACATGAGCCTTGTAACTCCACACAGAGAGATTCTTACTACAAATCCATGCAGATACATATTCCATATCATCTGCAAATGAGTTCTTATCATCTTTCTTTTTTCTTAACTTATTTGGAAGCCAAAATACAGTATTCTTGTGAAAAAAAAAAAAGGCAGAAATTCCAGGGTGGTCCTAATCTTCTCATCTTGAATTTATATTTTTATGTGTCAGGGATGGAACATGTGGGCAGAGTGGAACGTCAGACAGGCAGAGTATTAGGAACAGACAGAGTAGCATAAAGTGATCAACCTTCACATAACTGACTGACTATGTGTTAAACTGGATCAAACTCCTACAAAAGTGATGTTAAACACTTACGTATGGCAGTCCATTTTTAAGGAACAAGATTAAGAAATGATGTAAATTTCCAAACATGAAATTTTGGCTAATCAAAATCTTTTCGCAAGTTAGCTGCTTTCATTTTGAATGAACCCGCCATAGTACCACTTTGTCTCCAGGAAAGACTGTGTCTTCATATAGATCCCTTGAAAATGTGGTCGGTAATTGGTTTTTCTGGCTCAAAGAATTTCCCTGCACCATCACCATGCCCATTCATTTCCATATATTTTATTATGTACAAATCAAGTATTTTTTTTAGTAGGAACAGACCTTCTGTGTGAAATACTAGCACTTAACCAAGTTTCCTTAACTTCTGACCTATTAGCAGTAAAAACTTGTCCAAAAATTCTGTAGTAGGGAAACATTTCTGTTTGAAGAGGAACACCAGCTCCTGACAAGATATCCAGACCTGAGGGTAGAAGAAGTTATACTGATGTATAGCAGATTATAGCAGTTTCCAAAGTTATATCTGTATATAGATGGAGACTACATCATCATCTAAGTCTCTAATAATGTGTTTCAAGGTGGAGAAAAAAAATGGGCACAGCACAGCTCTGGTTCTGCTGCTTCATCCTGTCTTCATGTGACTCAGCCCTCATCTGCAACACCATGACTGGATTTATCCCTTTTGATCCAACCAGCTGAAATTCAGGATCTCGGCTATTCAAGGTAGAAAGAGAACTGGAGGTGGACTGAGACTAACCCCCTCTATGTAAAAACATATTCAAGACCTTATTTCTTACCCACAGGAAGCCCTGGACCACCCTACTCACAGATCTAAACATCTTTCGGTCTGCTTTTGGACTGTAGGCTCCAGATCCAAGTACACGAAGTCAGGAGTGACACCTCTGGCCAGGCAGAGGTCCCCCCAGCTTTTGGTGAGATTTTCCTCCTACCCAGCTATAGAGAGCAGCATCCTTGGAGAAGTGCAAGGACAGTGCTGCCATACTGCCCCGCTCCCAGCTGCGCCAAAGGCCATGTAACCACCTGTGTGAGGCTGAGCCCAAGCACATCTATCCCACCTCTCAGGGTTTTCTCAGGGAAGGAGAAATTCTGGCTTTTAGCAAGAGGCATTTATATTCTGTTTTTTCCACCTGTCCCTCCTTCTCTTACATGCACAGTTCCACTCCTATTTTTTAATTCTGGCCCATCTTTCTCATTGATTATGGATTCCCCCAAGGGCTTTAGGTAACTGATCTTAAACCCTTCATTTTTAAATAAGTCTAATTTTGAGAAAAACACCATCTGGGGAACTAACTCTGAACGACTGAACCCACCTAAGATGCTTAAGAAACATATTTCTCTGCTAGGATTTCAGCAGTACTTTTGTCCTAAAAAAACCACATTACAGCAACTTTGTGTAGTGGGCAGAAAAAATCCTGATAATGTCCCTATCAAGCACAACTGAGATGGCAGGGTGGGCAAAGGAAGTGACTCAGAATTGGTACCACCACACTTGTAGCAAGATGCAAATAAAACCACTGGCTGTTTGAGGTACCCTGTCCTGCTGTCACACCTCTTGGGGGCCTCACAAAACCCGCTGGCAGCAGCAAGTACAGGGAACAACTCAAATATAGCTCATTGTACTGGAAAAAATTTCTGCTTGAAAGGTCTCTCCAAGCTAGTCCATCTCTTGAGTTGAAATATGGGAATAGAGGGGCAGTGCTTCTTTCTGGAAGCAGGCAGTACTCCTGAAAATGGTGTCATGAGCAAAATGAGGAATGTTTCTTTGCTTTGAGTGAAGAGGAGGAGGAGTAGAGATACTGGAAAGGAGGTGGCTCTAAGGAGAACCATATGAGTTAGAAGGAAAAAACAATTTATTTTTCTTTATCATCTAATTAAAAAAGCATGCTACAGAACATTTAGGCTATGGAAAGGGCCATGTCTCTGAGACTGTCTATTTTGACTTGCAGGATGCTCTTGAGTGTGAAGGATGTATTACAGGCGAAAGACTCAGTGACTAGTGTCACACTGGCCACATGACCTTCACCAAAATATCTGGGCATGTAGGACATGGAGAAGCTTTGTCAACAGAGCCAAATTGATGGGCAGAGACTGACTGAAAGGGAGTTGCACTGACAGCTCTTCCATATAAACCCAGCGACTGGGAAAATGGAGGCGGGTGGATGTGCAAGGAAAAGCTTCTGTTGTGTAGCAGATGTTTTCAGCCTGCTGGGGTGCAGGCTTCTTCCAGCTTACAATCAGGGAGGCCAAGCTGAGGGGACACAGATCAGTTCAGGAGTTCATCGTCACGTTGACTAATTTTTCTATTGAGGAAATGTCAGGGTGTGTTTGCTTGCACTTCGGGATGTCTTAATTCCCTCCTCTGATGACGATTCCTGTCCTATAAATGTTTTTACTGTTGCTGGTTAATGAATTCACTTCAGCCTGGCAACTTACCTGCTAAGGCAGTTTGAGCAGCAGATAGTTGATATTTACCAGGCCTGAGTTAAAAATAATTCATGCATTATATTTGAATGTTGAATCTGAGGTAACCAGTCAACACAAGAACATAGTCCATAAGTAAGAACAGATGCAAAATTAATCAGATACATTTTTTCTGGTTCTTTCCCTATGACTTTTCTATTTTTTTTGTAAACTCTGACTCCTCCCATCTTTTCCCTGTTGCAGGGAATGAAACCTGCATGCCAAGCTCACAAACAAAACTGCCTTCAAGTGTCCTTCTGCTGATAAACACAGAAAAGCATCCATCCATTCTTGCAATCCCAGGAGTCACTGTAATGACAATGTTATGTGCGACCAAAGCAGTGCCAGGAGGTGCAGACTTGAGTGCGACTGGAACAGAGCGTTCCTGAGCAGCCAGTGGTTAGGAAGCTGGGAGCACATTCCACAAGAAATGCTGCCACATGCCTCTCGGTATCTTTGTTTTGCTTGCAACAGAAGGACTTTCTTCTGACCTACCATGGCAGTTCCTACGACTTTTTTGATGCTTTTCTGTTTTCTTAATCACCTATTCACACAGCAATACTATCCGTCAAGCAGAAAAGCCCCGGAGATTTATATGAGCTGGACCAAATTAAGAATTTCTTCAAGCATGATGCTGCCCAAATGCTCTTGGCTGTGCTGTATTGGGAATGCAGCATACCAAGCAACTAAAAATGGTCCCAGAAACCCCTCACCCAAGTTCTCCAGACTGGGAGCCTCCGTCATCTGGAGCGGCTGCTGACTAAGTGGCTCCAAGGACAGAGTGAAGAATCCTTATGGGCAGCATGGGTGAATAGGGTCCATCCTGCTCTCAAGAGGCCTCTCTTCCAAAAAGGCCACCAGACTTGACACCACACTCTGATTTCTGCTGGCTACAGATATCAGAGAAGCTGGACTTTACAATTTAGAGTCCAACAGCCTACTGACGCTGTTCCTACACTCACTGCTTTTCTTGCCACATTGCCTCTGTTAACAAGGATTTAAAAGGTTTGAGGCTCAGGCTATGAATAGGCTTTATTTTTTGCCCTGCAGGGATATTATAAAGGCAAGGGAGAGACATTTGTGGCAAGCTGACTGTGCTTATGTACTGTTCCATTAGCATCCTGGGAGCAGGCCTGCCATTTTGACACCAGAAGACTAGGATTTCACAATGGAAGGACACAAATTAACATTAGTTACCTTGGAGACTCTAAATGAACTGTAAAATACACAATGTGCTTGGCTACCAAAAACTACCAACATGCTACCATCCTTGCCACATAAATTTCGGCCAATTGAACATTGGTAGGCTGTTACTAGTGGCTGTGGAGACAGAGAACTTTGTAGGCCACCCTTAATTCTGGCAGTCAGGAGCTGAGCTAGTGCCTGGGGCAGAAAACTACAGTAGTGGTGATGAATGTCCATAACATCTGTGTGAATTGGCCTATTGGCCACCCCTGAGTAGGTACCAGGCAGAGATTTCCTGGGAGGAATCAGTGATCCCTTCAGCATGTTCCTTCAGTGACACCACTTGTCTTGCATAGCTGTGTCACCCCACTACCTCCTCTCTGTCTACTACTGTCACTGAGCAGTAGGACAAGTGAGGAAATCATATTCTTGCAGGCTAGCCTTTCCCTCCGATATTTGCAAGCAAACACCAAGAGCGACACCTGGTACATCTCCAATGTCCCACACAGAGGCTGTGCTCTGAAACCCCTCAGAGCAGACCCTCCATGCTCACAGCTGTGCTGTGGTTGCCGCCACTCTTCTGTGGAACAGCCCCTTCCCTTCCTCATGCTCCTGGGATTTGCCGAACGTTTACAACACGCTTATTGCTTTGTAGGTCAGTTCCTGTTCTGATGCGCCAGCTAGTTGTTTATTGAATACTGGATTTTCAACTTGAAAGTTACATCAATACGAAAGAAGGATGCAAGCAACGGAATTTATGTGTTGTAATCTAGATTTTTAGAGGTTTCCCCCATAATTACAAACATCACTACTCACCTCATTTGATTTCACAGCCCTATCTCACTGCTCTTCCTGCTGTCCTCCCAGGAACCAAAAGCAGGGCAGCCCCGAGAAAGGTCTCTGAAAGAGACACCATGGGGCAGGAAGTTGAGTTTCCATGAGGGCTTGTACAGGTTGCATCTGAGGTTGCCTTTCCTGACACCAGGCACAGCTGACAACCCTGCAAACTTGGCCAGGATTGCCAGGGCCAAGCTAAGCACCTCCTGCCATGTGCATTGCTGCTGCAGTGGTTCTTAGGGAAAGTGTTGTCCCCTCTTACAGCTCATCAGCTCCAAGGTAATTCACTTCTCTCAGTCACATGTAGGGGCAAAAGAGGACATATTTCTTCTTTGTGGGAGCATCAACTAGTTAAAACACCCTCCTAGTTCAAAATTACAAAAATGGAGGGCAGCTCCAAGACGACTTCTTAAGTGTATTGCTGTAGGTGTTTGGTCATCCTGGAGTTGCAAAGGCTGCCATGTCCTCATCCCTCACCTAAAAAAGGCAGGCTGAGAGAAAAGGGGGAGCCAGCAAGGACCCAAGGGTGATATAAAAGGATGCAGCTGGGAATGTGCTGGGAGCTGTCTGCATGAGAGCTGCCTTGACCTCAAGTAGGACTACAGTTGTGTCTGTCACAGCAAGGACAGGGTAACTTCCTCTCTGGGGGGAAGCTTCTCTCTCCCTTGCTGTACTGTCACTGCACCAGCAGTGGCCTCAGGGAACAGAGGACCATTCAGTTTGGCCCACTCTCCAGTTTTGTACTCAACTCTCTGTCCTCAGCTAGGTTTCTGAAGTCCAGAAGAGTGGCTTGACCTGCTCTTTCTGTCTGGCAACCTGGGCAGCTGAGAGAGGCACTAAGTATCTCAGCTGGCTGTCTTAAAGGGTGCCTTGCTGTCATTAAGAAGAGGATAGAGATGGTGGCTCCATAATGTCCACAGAGAGTTTCAGCAACTGCTTGAAGGAATGCTTTCCTCATTTTCTAGGACATGAATCTGAAAAACACTCACTGGATATTAAAAACAATAAACGTTTGTTAGATAATAAATCCCAGACTGTGTTTTCTTGATAAACTGGATGATTTTATGAGAACTCCTCAGTGACTGAAGGCAGATTCTTTCCCAGTGTCGTAATTTGTTTTGAGCTTTGCTCTTTGTTACCTGGTTTTGCCTACACCCTTCTCTATGAATGAGGAAAACACCTCCAATTGCCCTTTCTATAATCTTGAGGGAGAAATTCAAGTAACTGGTAAAGTAATAAATCCTTACTACAGATCATCACTCATTTTTCTTATGAACATATATAAGACTTTTACCATTGGTTGGAGGGGGAGAAAGCAAAGGTTAGTGCAATTTCTCTGCTTTGTTACCACAACAGACTGCAAAAAAAAAAAAAAAAGAAATCCCTCCCTCTATCCAGCTATTGCACTAGTCTAAGTCTATGCAGCAGGACCATGAGTCATGTCACCAACAGCTCTGCAAGTACAGAGCTATTTCTACATCCTAACAAAAGCAATTCTGTAGCTCAGGATGACAAATTCATGAAACATCTGTGAAAGGTCAAGAAACAACATGGCACTCAAGGACAAACAGACTTTCTTCCAAGGTCCCACATTTCAGAGAAAGTCTCTGCTTCTCAGCACATGCTGCCAAAATTTATATTAAAAATATCATACCATAAAGATAGAAAAATGTTAATATAGCACAGAGCTGTTTTATTTAGGCATTTTAGCAAACTCAGAAGGGCAGTTGTAATATTTTAAAAAAACAGCAAGCCAGCAGCCAGGTACTAGCATTCTTCACACTGTGCAGATCCTTCCTTGCATCCAAGCCAAATCTGATTTTTACCCATCTCTGCTGCTCCTTTCCCTTTCTGTATAACCTGTGCAGCTCAGGGGCCAAAGGCTGCATAGTTTCCATCTCTTCCTTTCCATTCCAGACACTGTTCCCAACAAACCATGACAGATACAAGGGTGCCTCCAAAGAAAACAGGCTAACTGGGAGTAGAGGCAAGGTAAACATTAAAAAAGATCCTTGGGGCAGGACCTAAGACAAGATAGCTAAGGCATCTGTATGCCCAACTGGAAGGCAAAATCTGTGCCCTTTGGAGAGCAGAAAAGAAGACTCTGCCTCAGGGATGAGTTGGTCTGGGAGAGGTGTGCAGATCACCATGTAGCAGTTTCCAAGCAGAAACCCCCTCCTGTGGGAGGGGACAATCTAGCCCAGGTTTTAAAAAAAGTCTTTTAAATCCCTTGGACTGTAGTTTTCCTTTCTGTTTTGTCACTTAGAATCATAATTATAGGTGTTCCTACTGCTCCATCCATTGTTACCCCAGGCTAATATTTTCCATCATACCCACTGTTTCCAGTTGCCTGTAACTTTGTCAGACCTTTAACTTTCAAGGTCTAAAATCTTCCATGCCCTTTCTCTGACTGAAGTCAGCTAGGAAATATCCAAGTTCAGATGCTTTCCATAACAAAAACCAGTGACAAAGGCAGGTTTCCCCACCAGCTCTTGAAAATCACTGTGAAGGTTTAGTGGAAAGACAACAGTGAAGTTAGAAAGCTGTGTGACACCATCTTGCTGATGGTTATTTCTGATTTAATTGACATGACCTTGATGAGCCAAGTACCAGTGCTGGACCCTCCTTCATGTACAGTTGATTTTGATCTGTTCTCAGTTACTCTGTGGCTAAAGCAGAGTGTAGCTGGTTGGAGACCAAGCTCCTGCTAAACACATCCCAGACACTGGCGAGCCTGGTGCTGCTCAGAAGGGACTGCATGGGCTTCTTATGCCATATGGGAGGGAGATATCATGGCATGCACTGTGCTGAAATCTCGTTTAGACTGATATCATGATCAGTGCTGCAGTAGTAGAGCAGCTTTGTATTCCCAGGTCTCCAGGCAGACACATGCCTGAACCATCTTACCTGTGTCATTGCCACAACCCTGTCCACAAAACTGGGGAGGAAGCACACCACAATAATCTTATTAACAGTTGCTATGGCCACAACATGCTGGTATTTTAAACTGCATTTATACCAATTTAGCCCTGGTCTTCTCTGTTGCACTGTGGGAAAACAGGCCTTTCACACAGTAAGAATATTTGTGACCAGCTCCTTCACGCCTTTAGTATGACCTTCCAGGGCTGGCTCCCCTCCACAGAAAGCATGTTGCCACTGACCAGGTGCACTTTGCAGAGCAAGTCATGCAGCAGTAGGTATTCCTGAGCAGGGTTTTCATGCTCTCTTTTCCCAAATGAACTTGGTTATTACCAGATGATCTATTAAAGGACTTAGTACTCATATTTTCTAAATCTTATGGCTAACATTTCTCATAGAAGTCAAGGATGGGATATGCCCTTCACACTTATTCAGTGGAAGTAAATGGAAACCATAAGCAGGGCATAGTACAGTCTGGAAAAGAAAGTGCCAGGCATCCCTCCGGCACCGACTTGTTCTTTGAGGAGGTCTCAGCAAAGCCACCAGAGCAGAAAAAAATGTCTGCCTCTCAGTCCCCCAAAAATACTTCCTTAGTTGCTTTGACCTGACAAAGGGCAAAGTATGCCAGCAAAGGTATCACCATAACACAACTGCAGCATTTCCACTACATTCCTGGAGAGCTGTGGCTCCCGACATCTAATCTGCCTCCAGCCTAAGGGATGGACCCAAGATCTCCGCTGTGTTCAGGTTGCTTTGTGCCACTGATACACAGAGGAGGCAGCAAGGCAGAAAAAAATGCTTAGAAAGTCTTATGTGCAGCTTTCAGTTACATACTTGAATTGATAGGCATCAATAACATTATAAACGTGTATAAATATCTACTTAACAAACACACATGTTCACATGTATTTAATTTAATTGAATTTTACGGTGGCTTTTGCACACTATCTGCCTCCTTTATTAGTGGCTAGGACTGAGCTAAAACAATGATCAGGAATTTCCTTGTCTTCAGCCTCTTGTAACTTTCTTCTTTGGATAAATTCTCCTGTTTGCTCACACCTCAAAATAATAATAATAATAATAATAATAATAATAATAATAATAATAATAATAATAATAATAATAATAATAATAATAATAATAATAATACACTTACCATAGATAGAAAAAACCACACAGTGTCAGCTGTTTCCTAACATTATCCAAACACTTTTAAAAAATACTCTGATAAAATGTTATTTCAAAAGATTTGTTTTCAAAACTGGGAAATTTTTTATCAGGGAGAGATTTGCTGAGAAAATTGTGCCGCTTAACACCCAGATATGCAGACCTTTACTTATGAATTGCACTGTCTTCAAAGGAACTGCTTGGACTGGTAGGCTTATACACAAGGGCTGGGACATCCTCTCAGCACTCACTACAGGTGCATTTATGTTGTTTATTCACCACTTGCACTATGCTTTAATGGACACCCCTTCCCCCCAGTAATTCATTGTACTACTTTTAAAGAGACTAGATTTCGAAGTTTTTGAAGCAAGAGGACTTCTTGGTCTCTATTTGACCAGCACCAAGAGCACTACAATCCAACTCAAAGACTTGGCCTTTACACTGCAGTTAAGCTACAAATAAGCAAGAGCATAAGACGCAGGTATTTGAACAACAAAGAAAAATGTGATTTTTTTTCAAGAAAGATTTGAATCTTTACACGTTTTAAGCCTCCACTTCAATCAATATCTAATAGGCCACACCACTGACTTACACTCAAAATTTTACACCTGCTTGTATATTAGACAATTATCATGTCAAGGGAATTCTGCTTTGATTTTTATTCCTGGCCCTGTGCTTGTTCCTGCAGATTGCATTGATTCAAAAGCCAGAGACCTTGGCTGATTTGTGAAGGACAATTAACACTCAGGCAAAAGTGTTTTAAAAATCCAGCTACTGCTAACTTGCCAAAAGAAAGGACAAAGTCATAAAATGCACATTAGGAATGAAAAACAAGAAAGGGAAAAAAAAAAAAGAAAAAAAAGAGTTGACTTCAAAACTTAGAAAAGAGAAAATAAGACCAAGAGAAACTGAAGCAGGTATAAAATACACTGAATGCCTAAGCAGTGGATTGGTTTTTTGAGTGCTTGGCAAACCAGTATGGTAATCTGGGAACCAAAGAATACAGGAAACATAAAAGCTGTCTATTGTGGTTACTTAAAAAATAAAAAAGGCCATGTACTCAACAAAAGAGATCTGATGAAATATGAAAAATACATTACTATTTATCACTCTGAACCATGTATTCAAAGTATTGGTGGCATAAGTATTTTCTCGCGGTTTAAGCTGCAGCAAAACAACAAATGGGTCTTCAAATAGGAAAAAGGGTTCACTCAAATCCACCCCTATTTCTTCTAGGACTTTACTAAGAGGAAGAATTATTCAACAGAACCATAGCCTAATCCCACCTTCCAACCGCTTTTTGAACTTCACGATCTTCACATTTGCTAACATTACTCTACACACTGGTTTTGCCTGAACTACTCTATTAGAACTTGCTAGTGAAACTGACTTGCTTTATAAAGTACTTAATGCACTTGTACATCCTATCCTTGACAGAGGTCTTACAGATCAGCTCGGTCGTGAACTCGTGTTTCAGCAGGGGATGGGTCAGGGAGGGAAAGGACAACAGAAATTCTTTGTGGCAAAGGACCATAATTTGAATCATGACTTGGATGACAGTCATTTCAAGCACCACTCTCACAAACATATCTTCTTGGATGACAAATCCATGCCATAAGTACATTATAACTAGTCAAAAGCACACCCACTTTGGGAGTATATAAATACTCTCAGACTGGTTGGAGCTACCCACATATTAACATCATATATTACAGTTGTTTCAAAAGAAGATTTTCAAATTACACCAGCAGGATCTTTTCTATAAGAAGCTGAAGTGTGCTGGAGGTAAACCTTGGAGAGCAGACACTTCAGTGGAGAAGGTTGCTGTGAAGTGTGACCTCCCTTCACCTTTCTTTCTTATTTTCATCTTTTCTTAATAAGCAGAACTATTTAAGATCATCTCAGTCCACAGTGCAAAGCAGAAAATCTGCTCATCCAGGGCTCTCATAGAGAAACCAATGTCTGTGGTTTTCAACACACCCCCAAAGGAAAATGGAGCCCAGCGTTCCCATTTTGTAAGCAATAAGAGGGTAGGGCAGAGAGTGAGGTTACTTCCCCAAAACCATGTGATGTTTTGGTGACAGATGGAAGCAGAATCCATGCCTCTTTTCCATACTCTAATGCCTTTATCCTCACCTGAACAAGTGGGCAAACCAAAATGCAATGGAGAGGAGCTTGCAGTGATCACTGCTCCTCACTATGCTGTTCTCTCATAATCATCCACTGAAATTGGTGCCCACAAACTGCAGCAATGGGAAGGGTAAAAAATGAACAGCAGCTTAAGGGACTTGCTGTTAACAGAAAGAAAGTAGAAAAGATGTGGTGACTAATCTCAAAGCCTCCCTGGATGGAACTGCAATATAGTCTGGGACTTGGGAAAAAACCTCAGTCTCCAATGAATTGTCACAGACTACAACTTTGTAATGCTGAGGAGAAAAGCCAAAGGCTTTTTGACAAACCTCAAAAACGCTGTCTGATCATGATGTTCAAATTATCAAATATGTATCAAATATGGTCTGCAGCAGTGTTTAAATTACACAGGTCTGAACAGGAAGAATAGGGGAACAACAGAATGAAACATTTTCAGGGGAAAAAAAAAAGGTGAGAGAGCTTGGGAAACCTTACCTGTTTTGGTCATGCTGCACATTTGTCCCCTCTCTTTGTCCTCTTTGGCAGTCCAGTTGCACTGCTTGAAGTTGTTCTTTTGGTGCAGTTGGACTGCTACCTAGTTTTCTTCATACCTGGGAATACCTGGGCTTTGCAAGAGAAAAAAATAAACCAACGAATTGAGATTCTATATAATCCTGGCATGGAAAAACTACTGGAAATTCTAAATTTTTTTTCATTTAAACAGCTGGGCAAAGCACTTCCCAATTTGTAATTTGGCCTCATAGTAACATTTACAGAAACAGTGACCAAAATTGAAATTATCCTTATTCTGAATCCTTTGTTATTGTTCAAAACTAACTTTGTCTTACCAAGAAGACACATGAACATATATCTTTTTTAAAACTAGACACAATGTAGTTGCCTTCTCTTTCAGTGGGTTGGGGTATCACTCATAAATTCCATAACAAATATGAACCTAAAGTTCTCTCTGAAGCTTTAAGCTTTATCCATGGTTTTCTCTGGAAAACTTCTCTATTTCAGTCTCCAGCTTTTGGGTTCTAAATAACTGAACAAGTTGCTAAAGTGCTTGCTCAGGCTAATAAACCAGTTGGCTGGCACAATTTAAGAACAAAGTCCTGCATTCCTATGCAGCATCTTTAAAACAGTAACTTGCTTGCAAGGACAAGAGCAGTCACGATGCAGTAACTTAGCCCAAAATAGGTATGCAAATGTTGGCTGTACTGGATCACTAAGCCACCTGCTGGAGGGTCATTTGCATCTACTTGAGCAGAACAGGGTCTACTGAGACACAGACTGATTTCTTAAATATCTATTAGGATCTAGGCAGGACAATTTTCATTTCTTAATGAAAAAGGTCAAATTCTATAATCCACACACTAACAAGAACTTTGAAGAGCTAAGAATGGCAGCATTAAGAACACCTGTGTTCATGTAATCAGATGAGTCTCCAAAATAAATGCCAAGATCACTTTAAAGGCAGGTGAGTTATCTAATGTGCTTGTATGAGGGAATGCAGCTCTCCCTGAACTGACAAGTTTAACACCAGAGCATGCAGCTGTCAATCCAGGTGAACAAGCTTTCTACAGAATGTGAATCAGAAAGCTTTATCAAAGTAAAGGTTTCTTTCTTCCTGCAAAGACAATAGACGCCACCCTGAATTGCCAAGCACGGCAGTTTCTGTAAAGCAATACATCTGCCTGCCTGTGATCACCACTCCGAGATCTGAAGTCTACAGCAAACTGTTTGTTGCCAGCAAACAGCCCTACCACAGAAAATGTTTGACTGAAGTATTTTCACTACACAGTATTGTGTCTGGCCCTGAATCTTCTCCAATGCTGGCTCATGCCAGTATGGCAATGAAGCCGTTAAAAATAGTGGAGTTGCAGCAGCATAAGCCTGTAGTCTCTCTGCCTTTGTTGGGTTTGCTGATCTCTACAGAGGCCAAGAGAAATCCGTACCTACCACTGAAATGGAGCCAATGTCAATAGTGCTGAATCTTCAGTCAGAAGATTACAGGTGTGGCTAAGACAGCTACAGCAGAGACAGACCAGGCATCAACAGCTTTGGTGCAAGTACCCCTTTATATAGAAGTTTTCCATAAAATTATCTTACTTAAACTTTCCTTGTGGGTCTTGTGATGTGCCATTCTGTAGAATGGCGGTGTCTGATGGGGTGAAAGAGGAAGATCCTGGACACAGCCAAAGCAACGTGAGACTTAGCTTTTCATTGTTGATTGGAAACTGACTGTGAGAACACTACTACAGATTTTAGCATCAGTGTAGTAAAAGTGTACCAAAATAACCTAAGTGCTATGAAAGTGTAAAGTAAATGTCAGAGTACATCAGTCTTAAACAGAGACATTTCAAAGAATGCTCATTAAGTGATTAAAGTATTTACATAGTCTGTTTACATATCAGTAAGCTTTTGGTTCCCTAACACTATTTAATTTTTTTCTACAGCAAATATGCATCTGTATGAAATATATTCAGCACATAAAACCTAAAGGTGGGACATGTGTATCTGATGAATAGCCTGTTACAAGCTTATTGTATTTCAGGATTGTTCCACTTCAGTTTACAATTTGTTTTATGTTCCTTTGAAATTGACTTGGTAAAACTCAGAGCAATTTAATACACATTTCATTACATTGTTTGCAGTAGGGTAAGACAAAATTATGAAGTACAGCAGACATTGAAGTGCTGAGCTGCCTACAATGTTTAGGACAACTAAAAATAAAGCATGTCAAACTATGAATTCCACAAATTTCCTTATTTCCTGGCCCCAGTCACTCTGTCTCAGATCCATGTTAGACTGAAAAGTCTTTTATACAATTCAGTCTTTCCTTAGACAATATGATAGGTATATCGTTAAATTATTTCCATACAGCCACTGTGTTCAAACAATAAAATTCTCAGGCCAGCTCATTTTGTAAATATGCTATAGCTGTTCAAGGGCTCTCTGAGCTCATGTGATTGGAGTGATGGCTCTCAATGGTCAAAAGAAGGGAAAAATCTCTGCTGGGATTTTCCCATCTGGTTTACATTGAAGTCCAAACTCTGTGGATCAAAGAAAAAGCATTTTCTTTTTCACTATGTTATCTAACATGAGCCAAAGTATTTTTGGGTTTGTTCAGTGGAAAAGCAAGAGAGCACCACTTTATGGAAACTATCCCGATTTTATTAGTTCCAAGTCACTTTTTAAAGTCATAATGTATAGTAGTACATATGGGCATCAGCCGTGTGAGTGCTGGGTAGAGAGAGCTGGACAATGAAATCTTTGCTCCATTTTTATTTGGTTCTTAAGAAAAGCTGTGACTGCCATTCCTAGAAAGATAATCACATGGCTGCAAGTTTAGAGGCACATATAAGCTAAATTTTGGCTTTTTGCCTCCACAAATCAGTAGCAGAGCTACCAGGTTATTTTAGAAGTTGTAAGGCAATCCGGCCTTTACATCCGGCCTTTGGGCTGAAATGCAGCAGTCTAGAAGAACGAGTTTAGTTAGTCATACAATGCTTTGACTTGGAGCCTTCAAAGGCAGACATGATCTGCTTTCTTTCCGTTTCAGGCACTTTCTCCTAATGCTTCTTAGCTGTATCAACAATCCCTCTGAGTCGTAAGTTCTGGTGCTCACTTCTCGTTAGCTGGCACCTAACCTTGGGAACATGGACTACTCTGTGTCCTGAACTTTTCAGAAATGCCACAAATGACATCATAGAATTTTTAGGTTGGAAAAGACCAAGGAATAGGATGAGAGGCAATGAACAGAAACGGATGCACAGGAAGTTCCACCTGAATATCAGGAAGAACTTCTTTGCTGTGTGGGTGACCGAGCACTGGAATAGATTGCCCAGAGTTTGTGGAGCCTCCTTCACTAGAGATATTCAAGAACTTTCTGGATGCAATCCTGTGCCATTTGCTCTAGGATGACCTTGCTTGACCATGGAGGCTGGACCAGATGAGCCACTGTGGCCCCTTCCAACCTCACCCATTCTGAGATTCTGTGATCATTGAGTTCAACCATAAAGCTAACACTGCCACATCCACCACTAACCCATGTCCCCAGGTGCCACATCTATAATACCTCCAGGGATGTTGACTCCACTCACTGCCCTGGGCAGTCCATCCCGATGCTTGACAACATTTTCAGTGAAGAAGTTTTTTTGAATATCCAATCTAAACATCCCGTGGCACAACATGAGGCCATTTCCTCTTGTCTTATCCCTTACCCAAGAAAAGAGTCTGAACCCTACCTCGCTACAGCCTCCTTTCATGCTGTTGTAGAGAGTGATAAGGGCCCCCCGAGCCTCCTTTTATTCATGACTTCACCAGCTCTGTTGCCCTTCTCTGAACACACTCCAGCACCTCAATGTCTTTTGTGTAGTGATATAGTCTTTTCATGACAAGGTACAGAGTTCCAAAAAAAATCCACCCCAAAACAAAACACCACACACACACACACACACACACACAAAACAGTATCATAGTTTTGTATTTTTTCTCTCTCTTAGACATTATAGAGAGACATTTAGTAGCTATAACTTTACAGAGATTCAAAGGATGTCAATTGTGCAGTCAAACACTTTCCTCTGGATTGCTTCCAAAGTCTTTTAGTCATATCACTGTTTTAAATGGTAGTCAGAAGTCCAAAACTTTTTAAAAACTTGCTGGATTTAAACTCAAAAGAAACACAGAGATTAATTAGATGTACTAATTAATTAAGTACATTGTACCTAACAGATCCCATCAGATCTTGGTGGAAAAACTCTCAGACAGCAAGTAGCATAGGCAATTGAGTGTGCTTATTCTACAAAGTCTGTGAACAGCCCAACCTTGCAGGAGGTAAGGAGCACACATGGGAGCAATGCAGAGTGTCCAGCTGTTGGGAAAAACTTCCCTGTCTGCAGGAAAAGCAGAAATTTTTGCATCAGTCTGTGAAAAGGAAAAGACTATACCCAAAACCAGTCCAAAGTGCATATATTCCATATAAAGGAAATTTCAGCTAAGGAAAGGAAAAAATATCAGAATTCAAGAACTTAGATAGTTCCACTGATTGGAATATTATGTTGGATTTAGATGAGATGATTATTACAAACAGGACACGACTACATTGATTAATGTGACATCTGAATCTAAAATAAAGATTTTGCAGAGAAAGTTGACTCATGTGGAATACAGATGGATAAAACTTCAGTCATACTGCTTATAAGCAGAAATAAAGTCTTGGGAAACAAAAAAAATCACAATTTGATAGTTGAGTTTGTGACAACTGTGATTTGAATGACATTACTTCATAACCAGGGAATTACAATTAAACTGTTTTATGCAAAACAGTGTCAATATTGTTTAAATAACATTTTAAAAAACTGATAAGTTTGCATAGGTAAGGAGTATTAACCTGCAGGACAACACACCTGGGATTATCACCCAATGAAATACTGTATAATAAAGTCTTAGAAATACGCCGCTAATTCCAAAAATAAGAGTGTTGTAAGCTCTTGAAAATACAATGAGAAAAAGTGAGACAAAGAAAACCATCGCAGGCATAGGCCTATGCACATATATAGTAACAAGCACATAGTCCTCCTCCCAGAGGCATCTGTCTCTTGTGAAGCTGCTTCTGTGAGTTGACTCTCTGTTCCTGGCTACAACACGAGCCTCTGTATTTTAGCTCCTTCATGGAACCGGGTTTTAGCTTTCCAAAGTATAGTGGGAATTGGAGCAGCTTTTCAGAGCAAACTGAACAGTGACTTGAGCCACAGAGATGTTGCAGGAAAAAAACCCTCACCTAAACCAGATGAGATTGAGGTGAAACTCCGTATGGCACTGGAGGTTGCATGAGAGTAAAATACAGATAGCCAGCATTTAAATTCTGTGCATCTGTGACAGGAGCAGAGAAACTTACAATGACAGGTCTCAGGCTTTTGTGAGTCCCCAGGCATGCACATATTACTGTGTGGTAAAAAAAATAGCAAACCATGAATCTAGAGAGAAAGAGCATTTCTCTGGCAACTGCAGCATGGGCTAATTTCTAAAGGAACTCCTCAGTCCCCAGTGGAAAGGTAGTGCAAGCCAAAGGAGAAGAAAAATTATATCTGAGATGGCAGCAAATGTAGGTGGAATTAAGCAAATCTAGCATACTCTTTCAGCACGGCTTCCCAGTGGAGAACAGCCATGATCACCTTGGGGTGTGGTGTTTTGTTCAGGTCTAGAAAGAGCGGGATATGGGAAGTAAAGGAAAATGGAGTTCTTCACTAGCTCCAGGATTAGAGGATTTATAATAATTCATCATGCATTGAATGTTAGCTCCTCTGCTGCTTTTGAAACTGCAGAGGGGAGTTTAATGTATTCATTTGTTTAATGAAACCGCAGATTGAAGTTTAATGTATTCATTTGTCATGCATACAATTAAACCAAATTTTTTTTAGCTGATTGTGAGTTATTTACAGAGACTAATAATTACCTGATATATCCATTAGAGACAGGCCAGCAACTACACAGTCTGTCTGCTGGGTAGATATGTAAGAATAATTTACAGTTGGAAAGGATGTCTTACAAAGTTTGATTCTCTTGGAGAAAGTTGGCAGTACATGGGGAGGCAGAAGTTTAAAAAAGCATTAGATATTTCAGACACATAAACTTTCCTTGTGTGGGCAGTTTACATTGCCTGATATGTCCTTTTATAAAATATTAGCCTTATTGGCCAGATGCCCAATTCTCTGGTCACATTCACAGACAGATCTCATGTGAGCATGGACTAAGACACAGAGAATAAGACACAGTTATTGAAGTCTGTATCTTGGATGATATGAAGAGGAGTAAAGAAAATCTTGTTCTATGAAACAAATATCACTGCCAGATTATTGCAAATACTTGTGGACAGGATGCTCAACAGATGTGAAAGTGTGTAGTGTTACTGACTTCAGTAGCACAAACACAAATTACTCTGTGCAGAGCAAAGCCCTGAGCCTTCATAGTTCACAAGTTTTACTTCTGTGGAGGTTTACATGGGTAATGCTCAGATTGCTGAACCATTTCCAGAAAGCAAAACATGGGGCTAAGCTAAATATTTTTAAATTAAATTAATTATTACCCTCCAAAAACAGACGTCTTGCACAGAATACAAGTTTGCCTCTTTTTTCAGAGAAAACACCTCACAAACTTCACACAACAAGCCCTACGTGAGGCTGATAGAGTACTGTATATAGTACTGATAAATATCTGGTCTGCTGTGATAAGTTTCTGGTTTCTTCTGCTGAGGAATTTTATTTGGCATGTGAAGTGGCTGCTAGCAACCACATATGGTATCCCTACCCCATAGGAAGGGCTTTCTGCAGAGCTATGCTGTCCATCCTCAGATGGCCCCAAGCCTGCAATAACGTGGGCAAACTGCCCTGGCAGTGGCTGTCATGTTATCAGGCAGATGGGCTCTGGGCAACCATGTGGACTCACTGCAGGTGAGCAAAGCAAGGAGCGGCCCAGCCTGCGAGACTGTACTAAGGGGAGCCCAGAGGAGTGCTGAAGGGGTCCCTCCCGCTGCCAGCCATGGGATCTGGCAGTGCAACCTGGCACCAGCTATCAGGGATTTTATGCCTTGGAAGTGTAAAAGTGCACTGAAGCAATTTCAGCCATTCTGGGCAGGACACAAAGCCATTTTTGTGAATTGTTAAAAGCCT
This sequence comes from Oxyruncus cristatus, assembly GCA_013399855.1. NCBI lineage: Eukaryota > Metazoa > Chordata > Aves > Passeriformes > Cotingidae > Oxyruncus > Oxyruncus cristatus. The sequence goes on along the minus strand of VXAY01001462.1, from coordinate 1,077,052 downwards.
TATGTGGGTTGGAGTTTGTAATTTTTGACGGTACCTGGCTGCCCAGCACAGTGAGGTAATACATCTCCTCACTAGGTCAGGAACAATCCCACAAACCGAAGAGCAGTCCTGGCAGCAGCTCTGCTCCACGTCTACCTATGCAGGCCAGACGTTTGTGTTTTACAGCCTACAACAGCAAAAACATGAGGCCAGCTGACTGCAGGCAACAACACTCCAGGAGCCCAGGCCAGATTTGGGGTTTGTCTTCAGTAGACATTCAAGGTGCTTGCAGCCATTTTCTGTTGGCTCTTGAAGACAAAAGTTTTTTCCCAAAGGATCGGTTGATCAAACTGAAATACCTGTTTTGTACTTCATCCTTGAGATGACCTTCATAGCTTGCTGAAGAAAAAGGGGTTTTTTTTTTCCTTTGGAAAATTCAGAAGAGGTGCTTAACCTCAGCCATGTGTATCTACATTACAAATATATTTTTACTATATTATTGAAGCCTGATGGATTAGAAAGTCGGCTGCATAAATTACACTTGGCAATCCTTTGCCAGAAGCTCAGGGGGAGACTAATTTTAACAAATCATCATCCCATCTCCTCTTTATGGGTTGTACTATTTTTTAAGGGATAAATTCACCACAGCACTCAGGGTTCTATTTTCTACCTTTTTTTTAAAAAAACCCTCAAACATATGTAATTACATAATGCAGAAACACTTTCCATGCATTACTACACTGAAAAAGCAAATAAAAATCTGAAGTTTAATGTTCCCAGAGTTCTTGCTTTGGAAAATTGCTAGGTACAGGAGAAAGTGATGCAAGAAAAGCCCCTTCGGACTTCAGAGCATGACTCAGAAGGCATGAGATATTGCTCCCTCTGCAAACTGACACGGGCTGCACCTTCCCTTTATGCCATGGATGCAGGCAAGACTGGCAGCAGGTTGAGGATCACTCCAGTGAACAGAGCTAACCAAAGAAACCACAGCAAGGACAGAGTCCATCAAAACCCTGGGTTTAATGAACCGTGCAGCAGCACCTTGAGACTTTAACTTCATTCCAATGAATGGTTTTAATTGGGAATTGAAACCACCAGCAAAGCTAAAACCATGAAAGGAGAAAGAGATTTACACTCACCTGCATGGGGAATTTTGAATCCCTCATTCCCTCAAGACATAGTCTTAGCTCACCCAGCAGGAACTGTGGTTTGTCAGGATGCTTTGGCCATACAGATTTTCTGCATGAACACCCACTACATATAATTTGTACTCCATGAGTTTTATGTGTTATCAGAGGTGGGATCTGCAGATTAAAAAAAAAGCAAAGGTGAAACCATATTTAACTAGTTTTTATTCACTTCTGCTTTTAACATGACCTTGGAGAGCATACTTAGTTCTTTTTCCATATTATACATACTCATGCACACTTGTGGGTTGGGGTTTTTTGTTATGTGGTTTTGTGTTGTTTTTTTTTCACTCTGAAGTGTGTTTTGTTATTTTTGTTTTAAGGTCTATAAGAAAAATTTCAGGAAGCTGCTTCTTTTTTAAGTTCTTGCTCAGATCACAAAAACAAAACCAGAGTCAGCTTCCTCTTTTTTTTTTCTTTTATCTTTGAGAAAATGAAAAAAAGGTTTAACAGGTAAGATGACTTAAATCATGCATCTCTGAGTTTTTGAACTAAAGTGTTTGCTCTTTCTGCTTTTGGAGTCTTTGAGAGCTGCAGTTTGAAGCATTAGCTCCCATTTTATTCCAATACATTTTACCAGAAATTGTTGTCAAATCAATGCTGCCTTCCATGGGAATTTTGATTCTAGGTTAGTACAAGAAATGCAGGTCAGGCAGGGTGCAAAGCTATACAGAACTGAAGCATGAGACTGTCGAACTGCAAATATCATGAGGCACAGAAGCAGGAGAGGGGACTAAAGCTCGTTTTGCCCTGAGCTAGAAAGGAATACTCCTACTCCATACAACATACTATTCCAAAAATATTTTGATCAGCAGCATAAAACCAAATCTGAATTAATGCTTTTCTTCACTTGCCATTCTGTGAATTATAATTTCAGGCTTTTCACCATACCTCGACATTTTGCATTTGAAATAATCTCGGTTTTCCAACAGTCAGCTAGTTCACTTCTCCGGGAGCTCTAAGAAGGCTAGCTTATCTCTCTTTCCTTGGCAGAGGTGGTGGGATGATGGGTTCAGCGTTGCAGCTGGGAAGCTGTGCTCCAGAGCAGCTGGAGACTCCAGTGCATGTAATTCAAATAGGCAAATAACGAGCCTTTCTTAAAATATGTCTTTCAGGAAAACATACCTCTATTCCCCATGGTCCTATCACAGGGTGAACACCAGCAACGTGTCATTTAAAAGCGTATTTTAAGGAACAGTGGGGAAAAAAAAAAGCATCGCCAAGAGGTATAGAAACCAGGAACTGTAAATCAGCAGCATCAGTAAAAAGTTGCAGTCCCATGGCTGGGAGAAGGGGAGCTTTCTACCAAGGCTAAAAACAAGTTCCTCGTGGCAGCAGCTGAGAAAAAGATGACACTGCAAGGAATCATGGTTCCCACGTCCTCAGCATGGCTGAGCAGCCACCCAAGCAATGTGGCATCCTAGACCTAATTCCACAAGGAAAAAGCCCACAGAGTGGAGCTGTACAATAACCACTAAACGGCAGTTTGGGAAAGAGCTCTGTTAATGCTCCAGCAGCTGGATTTTGGCAGTTGTTACATGCCCAGTTACTTAGGCCTTTATGAACCAGGAGACTGAGTCTGATCTCAGATCTCTCATGGTGGCAGCACAGAAACCAGAGCACTAACAGGGCTGACCATTTCAATACTACTGGCCTGCAAAGGGAACTTGCCTGCCTCAAGTTTCAAATCAGCTGAATGTCCAGGATTGTTCAGATCAGGAAGATGTTTCTTCCTCTCCTTTACTTCAATTTCAATATTAAGTAAGTGCAGAAGCTTCCAGCCTGGAGACACTTTAAGTGTATAACATGCAGCAATCTGTCTGGGACAACAGAATAATCAAATACAGGGATAAGAAAACAGAGATGGGCAATCTGACCTGGCACAGAAGTCAGAAAGGGGAGTAGGCATACTGAGAGAACATGAGCAGGGACAACCCACAGAGATGTCTAGTCTGCTTACTGATGAGCAGTAATAAAACCCCACAAACAAGTGTGATACAGCAATTCCTTATTAACTGAGAAATCGAGGCAGAGGTGGATATTCGTATGACCTAACTGCTGGTACCTATGATAAATCTTTCAGTTTCTCTGTAGGTAATAGTGAGACAGATTCACCAGCTTAGGGTCAGCCAGTTTATCTAAATTACATTCCTGCTATAAATCCTCTTCTCAATATAGGAAACATCTCTATCTCCATTAGTAACGTTAAGGAGTATATTTTCTGACTTAAGAGAGTAATCAGCGCCAGAAGTTTGATGCTGTTAGTACTATCAGGTTGTCTTTTCTCTTTGTAGTGTCACAGCTGTAGAGCAGGCTGTTCTCTGATCTTTCCTAATAGTTTCTGTCTGCTTCCAAACAAAAGAAAAGCACAGGTTGCATCTAGTTTGTGATTAGACACCAACACACTGGTACCAGATATGCACACAGCAAACAGAGTTTTACAAAGAAAGACAAGCTAAATATTAATAAGTATGACAAAGTCTTCATGAGGGCCTACTGGCAGAAAATATAGGAGTGTGCAAGCACAGCGCATCACTGTAAGTGGTCACTGATACTATCCCCCAGCTGGGATAATGTGTAGTCACTAGGACACTAAAGAACTCAAAGATGACAGGTTGTATGTATATATACACACACATAAAGCAGACAGAAACAACCCACCCTTTTGCTGAAAGTTTATCACCAGGTGGTTGGCTGGCTGAGAAGAGGTAGTTCATCTAAAACAAGCAAGTTATAATAAGAAAAGACAAGGCTGTAATAGTTTTTATTACATTGGTGTGCATATCTGATGCAGTGCTTGAGCTTTTTAGGGTGCATGTCCCCCTTCTCCAGGTCTGAAATAGAAACAGCAGCTACCAGGCCAAATGTACTCAGGAACAGCCACTCTGAGTTGTGAGTGTGTAACAACTACACAAATAGTGAATTCAGAACAGAGTGTTCCCCCCCCTGCCACTAGCAGAGGTGCTGCCTCTGCCCCTGCCTGGGCAGCTGTTCTTAGAGAGGGACAGTTACTGTATCAGCAAAACCAGCAGAAAGCAGCAAAGCAGCAAGTAATTTTCAAGCCTAAAACAAAGATAAAAGCCAAGTGGAAGCATACTGCATAAAACTTTTCTCCTTTAAGCTGCCTTCCTCTTAAGGAGAAATGAATGTATTATCCTGACAAATGCAATAGTGAAAAGTTTTGAAGTATTTTTACTGTTAAAGTTTCCTGTGTTAGAAAAACAATTATTTTTTTCTCCTGGTTTTAGCCTATCTAACACAAAAATATTTAAATTTAGGAGAAGAAAAAGGGGAAAGAAATGAAAAAGAAAGGACTTCAAACTCTAGAAGCATTTTTTCTGCAGTGAACTCAGAGTGACTGAAGTTTGTAATATAAGTTGAGCATGTAAGATTTTCCACTGCTTACAGTTCCCTTCTGAACTTCCATTTTGTGGGAATATGCTTGGATCATTGCTGACCTGTCTTTGGAAAAGGCTGTCTGTGTATTTTGGCTTGGCTTCCTTCCATTTCTACTCCTCTAAGTCTGTTCCCCATTTCAACATCTCTTACTGCCACATTGCCAAACACGTTACACAACCCCAAAGAAGCAATTTATAGGAATATTAGTAATTTGGCTGTGACAAAACAAGTACTTTTCCCTTTTAACAGATCATTCTCTCCTGGGAATCATAGTTATGTGGCTGTTTGCTCCCTTGTTTACAGCATTGCACTGGATGCCATATTTAACCAGTCAAATGACCCAAAGCAGTACAAAACTGTGAAAGCCAGCACTCCGCAGCAGCTTTTGAAAACCTGTGTGGAAATATTCTGTGAAGACTTTTCCAACAATGCCTGGAGGAGTCTCATATGCGAGTGTGTAACCTTCCTATAGCCAACCAAATTGTACCAAATGGGTGTAACAGAGAGATCCCGCTTTGATGTCTGTAGCCTGAGGCAGCGCCATCCTGATGAGAGCCCTGAGCACTCTAGGAATGTAACCCATCACAAGTACAGGGCAGTCCTACAATGCCAGTAGATACCAGGATATGAGGCCGCATAACTTATTGCAGGACTGGAGTTACTGATAAATGACAAAAAGCAGTCTCACCAAAAGTACTGAAATTCACAACTGTTGCCTGACCTTGCAAGCCCTATTTCCCATGGGATACTCCAGCAGGCTGTCCGTTTGCTGGGTCAAAGATCTCAAGACCAAAGACCTCAGTTTTCAGTATTTTATTGGAAAATTATATTAAGTTAAATGTCAAATTCTCTGGAAAAATATGATCCCCTTCATGTGAGCTTAAAACCCGAGTCACATCAAGACCTTTTCATACACCTCTTTTGAAAAACAAAAGCTTCTGATTCATAACAGAAAGTGTTTTGCTGACCTTCAGTTGTCCTTTTCACCCCATTTCAAATATTGCCATCCCTGAAGAAGAGCTTGTCAGATGGAGTGTCTACCTGCCAAAGTTTACAGTCCAACACACTAACATGAAATAAAATTATTGACTTCAAATTTATGCACTGATTACAAGCTGCAGCTCATGGTCACATTTATTTCTGCTTGGCACTGATAAAGACTTGGGAAAAAGATTTGTGGCATGAATTACGGGCAGTAATTGCTCAAACCCTCTCCATGACTTCCATCTTCAAGTCAACCCAAAGTCCTGTAGCTTGACTTTCACCTTCAAGTTAACCCAAAAGGAGGTCCTGTAGCTATATTCTGCTCTACCATGATCATATTCATCACCCATTGTGCAGTTGGTATAACCTAATAACGAAGTTCAGTGGAGAACTGTGGTCAGGAGTTACTCAGCCTCTCAGAGGGATGAGAAAGAAGTCTAGCAAGAGTCTCTGAGCCAGGAAGCAGAGACAGGGTGCACAGCCAGGGGCAGAGCTGCCTGACACACACCTGGCAATAAGCAGGTCTCCTAAAAGCAGCACACCCACCCTCAGCGGTAAGCGCAAAAGGACATGGCCTCACAGAAACAAAATGACATTTTTCTATGTAAGGCTACCCAAGCAATCCAACACAGTTTGCACTAGTTTTGCACCCTAATGAGCAGTTTTTATGTTTTCCTGCCACAAACTGGTGAGCTCCACAATCTGCCAAACACTGGCACCATATGTCACCACAGAGAGTTCTTCATCAGAAAGACTTACTCACACACAGGCAAAAATAAGTCTCTGTCACTGGTGCCATACAATAACCAACAATATCCTCAACCTGAGAGCATGCATACAGAATAACATCCACATACCTATGCCTAAAGTGTCAGGTATCATTCTCATCTTACTTCATTCCCTCTTGAAATCCTAGCGATATCACTGATGTCTTTTCTGGCTTCAACTAGTGCCTTCCTGTAGGACACTGACATCATTACATAGGTTGTGGGACATCTCAGTACTGTGTGACTGTCCAATCAGCCTAACTGGCCATTTCACCCATTACCTTCTCATCTCAGAGCATGTTGTCCCGGGTTATATGCAATTACTACACGCATTTTGATCAGGGATCAGCACAAATGTTTGTGTAGGGACAGCGTTTGGCACAAGGGGCCCTGAATAGCTTTAGGGGTCTAGTCCAGTCTGGAGCAGAGAAATCAGTTTGCTATTGCACCACTTGAGCTTGTTTGGCCGGGGAGGTATAAGCTACTCTCTATCTGCCATCTCTTTCAGAAGTGAAGCATCAAGAAAAATTATTTTTTAGCAATCTTATTAGTAAAACTGAGGAGCGATGATGAAGCACAAGGGAGGGATGGGAGTGAGGGGCAGAGGGAAGCAGAAATGTCATAAGCTGCTCCCCACAAAGCTCCTGAATTTTGTAATACACCCCCAGCTTCTAAATGTCAGCACTAACGAGTAGGTTTTCTCATGCTTCTGTGAGTTTTCCATCTTTCCAGGGCAGAACTGAAGGCTACGTAGGCAGTAACAAGGGAATGAGTAGGCAAACCAAGTGACAGATATTTGTCAAAAAAAAATGGACAGAAAATTCCCACATCCTCTTCACGGATTTTAGTTGCTATAGAATCACAAAAATAGTAGTGGGCTATAAAGGCACTGTAAACCAACAACTTTCTCTGTCCAAACTGGTGCAGGTGTAAACAGAAGAAAAACACAAGACTAAGGTCAGAGCCAGGTAGCCTTTGGGACAGAAGGAAAATAGGTTTGAGTCCTCCTGTGTTGACTTTCTGGGAAATAATAAAGTTAATGATAAAATGTCATATCCAGACTCAATATAGAGATTTACTGATGGTGTGCCAGCACAGTGTGATCTGTCAATTTGCTGGCTACCCTCAACAACAAATACTTGGAAGTTTTTTATCAAGGACATTTTATGCACATTCAGGCTGAAATAGAGTACCTCCTAACAGGACCTTATTAGATGTGTGATTTAGACATCAGGGATGAGTTTGTGGACTTGTTACCTCTGTTTCCTCCTGTGGTAATTTTAACTTGTCAGTAGTAAAGTGAAGATCAGAGACAATGCTTTGCCTGTTGTTTTAAAGCACTTTTCAGAGAAAAGAACCTAAAACACAGTCTTAATAGGACCACCTGGACTGGTTTTTACCAGCCCAAGGAGCGGTCAGAGGATCCCAGGGCTGAATGTCCTGAGCCTAAGGAAAGGACAAACCTGGTCTGGGACAAATAATGAGGCAGAGGTGTCCAGTGTGTTGTTTCCACCAAAATTGCAAGAATAGGAAGGTAGAGATGTTCCTTGCCTTGGGCAAGCACAGAACAAAAGAAAATGGGGGAGAAAATGTAATGCTTTTGTTTAATTAGATGTAGCCACAACAGGACACAGCTACAACAGAATGGTTCAGAATCCATATCTGCTTTCATCCCCACCTGGCCTTGGTGTCCACCAAGATCTTCTTGCCATTGCAGCATCCAGTCTACTGGCCCAAATCCCTTGGCACATGCTACAGTGGGAGCTGGGGCCTCCTGATCCCACAGGGCCCACATCTGCTGTCGTCACACAGGAACATCCTTTGGGGGGGTGGCAATGTGGTGAGGCAGCACAAGATCAGCTCAGGGCTGCTCCCCATTTCTTTAACCACTGAGACTCTTCTCCTAGCATGCCAGATAAATCCCTTCCTCCCTTCCAAATCACCTGTCTCTCTCAAAGCAAAGTTAACAAACCAGAATAAAACCAGGCAGGGCATGGGAAACCTCCAGGGGGCTGGTTATGGCCAGTGATGCCCTGCTAGTGCCACCAAAGTCATGACACTCCCAGTCCTTGCCTAGAACACAAAGCCACAGCAGCAAGTGATGCCTTCAAGTGTCATTTAATGTTGATTTCTGCTTTGTTTTTCACTCCACATTTTGAAATGAAAGCAACTTTTAATCAAGAAGAAGAAGAAGAAATTATGAGAAAAAGTAATGACTTTTGGTTTCATCTTTGGTGCAGGTTATTGCACAGCAAGGGTGTTAGCAGCATTTTGTTCTGCTCCAAGACACTTCCAGTGGCCCTCTTGCCACTGTGAAACTATTCAATATAGACTTCCCTAGCGAGCAGGGAATAATGTCCTGAGCTTAAGGAAACGATGTAACCACAGCATTGAAGTAGCAAATAACATTTTGATTGTCCATGCTTATATTTTCCATCTTCAGCAGAGGAGATATTTCCATTAGGTTTTCCAACCACACTTCCTTCATCCTTGACAGATATAAAAGGGTACAGTTAACTCATCCATTTCCTGAGGCCACCTCATTCCAAAGCCTATTAACTAGATTCTAAAGAAACTTTTGCTGTTACTCTGCAAAGGGAGGGAGAAAAAGCATCAAATGAGCAATTCTATTTATTCTACCATCTATGAATTTGTGATGACAGTAACGCAATTTTGCCCCCAAATTCTCAGTTGCTCTTCTTGAGATGACTGACTTAAGAGTGAACACTCCTACTTTATGGTTTCTTTTCTTCCAAATAAATTCACAGTTTTCAGGTACATTTGTCTTTCTTAAGAACATTGCTGCTTTTCGAAGAAGCCAATCCTGTAAGACTTTGCCTCTCTTCTCCTTCAAGCGCATTAATAGGAATAAAAGAAAGGCAGAAAGTCCCCCCAAACAAACTCACAGTAGCATCTCTGGCCTTCGTCGTCCCAGGGACTGAATGCATCTGTTTACTTCTGCAGAGCTCTGAACTCAAGTAAGCGAGGATCACTGAGTTCACTCTACCATTAAATCTCTGCACTATCATCCTTTCACTGTCAATGTGTGAGAAAAATACTGTAAAAATGTGGGGGGGAAAAAAAGTATTTTAACTTGTGTTTGCACTTATTTGTGGCCTTTGTGACAACCCACTTTAATCTGGATTTTAGCTTCCTCTGGGAAAACATTTCTAACTCATTAAAATTGCCCACAATCAAAAAAAACCAAAACACCCCAACCCCAGAAAAAACCTCCACAAACCCCAATCCCCAAGCTGCCAAAACAAAAAACAAACCATGGAGGACAGTGTGGACTTGTTGTCATTTATGCCAATTGAAATTTGGTGGACATGGGGCCACTTCCTAACTGATTGCTTGGCACATTGTCTGCTTGCGGTAGAGAAAGTGAATCAGACAACACCAGTGAGTATTTTGTTAAAAATTTTTCCCAAGAACCTCTCCTGTTGGCTAGTCCAAGAAATTTTAAAGAATGTGTACGAAAAAAATTTGTTTCTTGATAATATCTTACCTACAAATTAGCAGTTATATATTCCTTCAGCATTTACACTCTACAATATGTCTCCTGTTTGAAAAAGATTATGGTAACTATACAAACCTATGCAAGCCAGAATTTTATTCTGACGTGGATTAATAATTGCCAGCTTGTTTTGCAGCAAGTCAAAGTTGGAGAGTTCTGTGCCAACCCACAAAGGCACCATAAACTGAAGAATTGAGAGAGTCAGGAAACAGAAATTAGGAAAAAATTATTTCAAAGTATAATGGTTGAAGGTAGTAGCTGACAGAAAGGTTAAAGCTATCAGGATTATGAAGCTCACATTGTAGAAATGCCAAAAAAAGGTATTGTTTTTATCTACCCTCCCCCTTTTGTAAAATGCATGTAATAAGGCAGTATTTCTCTCAACTGGGTTAAGAGAGCTCAAAATTTTGTCCAAAAGATACGCTTTAATTTTCTTCACTTCTGGATAAGGAGTTCACTTTTACATCAAGCTAAAACACAAGTAGCTCAAGAGTTGTCTGAGGATCACCAGAGGATGGGAAGACTGAAGCTTTTTAGAGGAATATAGAATTCAAAAAAGCTGCAAGATATCAGTAGGTGAGAATTAGCATCAATATCCTGTACTGCTTATACTACTTGCTCACAGTCTCACAGTACTTTACACTATGGTCAGGTTTGCAGAATGGAAAACTGGGACACTGCTAATTCACTTCCAGATCCAAGTTATTGTTTTTATCACCTGTATCTCAGGGGAGCTGTCGAATCAAATAGACAATTCTCTCACAGGGAAAAAAAGACTCAGGTTAGAAAGGTAAGAATAGCTATAGTAGGTCAGAGTGCTGCCTCCTCCAGCTCAGTATCCTTCCTTGCACAGAGACCAGTAAGAGATGCTGAAGCCAGACTATCTGAACAGGCTAAGCACAGAGCAATGCTTTGCCAGAATGCACTCCCAGCAATCAACAGCTTCAGGACTTCCCAAATCAGAAGCATATGCTCATGTGTCCTAACTGCTAATGGACTTTGCTCCTATGAGCTTGTCTAGTTGCTTTTGAACCTGGGTAGAGTTTTGGTCCCCACAATGCTCTACAGCAAAGGCTGCCAGAGCTGAACTATGGATCATGGAAGAAAATTCCTCTGCCTATTCTGAACTTTTCAACCTGTTATTTCACTTGGCAACATGTAACCGAAGTGGAAAAAATAGTGAATGACTTTCCCCTGTCTACCTTCTCTGCTACTCTTTATTTGATAGCTCTCTGTCATATTCCTCCCTCCTAATAATTTCTTTTTCATGCTGGAGACCTGTAAGCTATTAAGTCATGCCTTGGAAAGAAGCCATTCTGGATCTCTGATCATTGCTGCCTTCCTTCTTTACATGCTTTCTCTTTACTCATCCCTTTCGGGAACAGAGGATTCATGAGGTGGGCACACCACTGACTCTTCTGGCAGCACCACTTTTTCTCCTGTTTTTCTACTCTATTCCTTTCTTAACACTACCTAATACTCTTTTTGCCTCTTTGACCCTCAGTGAGCACTCAAAAGACATTTTGACAGAACCGTCCAAAATTACTCCAGGGTCTTTTGTGATTACTAATAGCTGCTTCACAGCCTATCACTGTATATGTGAAATTAAGGCTGTTCTCCCAACTACTTGGCTTTTATCAACAGTGTTAGGTGGCACTTTATCACCTAGTTATGAACTGTGATGTTTGCACACCATTCTGTAGTAAGCTCTGTTTCTTCCCTGAAACTTCCTTCCATCATTCTCTATCCCCCTTCGTCAGATCACCCAAGAACAACTGCGGCTGCACTGGCTCTACTATTGATCTCCAGGAGACCCCGGTGATTTCCTTCCCTGTGAAAACCCATTGTCTGTTCCTACAGCTTGAGTGAGATCCAGTGTACAAAGAAAGACATCTTATGTAATTCTGTGTATTGCACAGCCTGTATGGTGCCAACAAGCACGCGTCCCTTAAATCCCAGGTCTTGTCTGTCAGCCTCGTGCAGATGTTTTGGATACCATGGAGCATCCCAGGTGGCAAAAAGTGCTTATTTTTAGGCCACGGAATCCAACTATTTGTTTTGTGTTTCTTAACAAATTCCAGATTCATATAGGGAAAATCACATTGCTCAGTAGTTTTGTTCCTTTTCAAATGTTTGGCAAAGGCTGTTTTGGAAATTCAGACCTACCATATCAACTTTTCACACATACTAGTAACTACTCTAGAAAAACCTCTAATAAATTTACATGGGATGAGATCCCTCTAGAAAAGCAATGATGATTCCTTCCTATTACACATTATTTGTTTATGTATCTCCTAGTATACCTACTTTTGAGTACACTTTCTACAGGTTTCCTGATACAGACATTAGATTGATTGGTCATCAATTCCCAAACCCTCCTGAAAAACTATTTTATATGTTGAAGTCATATTTGCCACTTTTTAGTCATCTGGATCTGGTACCAAGGCAGGTTTATTTATGTGCTGTATTATAAACTGAAGCAAATTCTAAACTAAATGTTGATGTAAAGATGCTGAAGTAATCTGAGTTCTGCCTTAGCAAAAATTCATCCATGAATTAATCTGGAACCCACCCACATGCCGTGATCATGACAAAAATGCGAGAGGACATGCTTCCAGTTTTTGGTCTAAGGCCCTTTTGCATTTAAAAGCTACAGCCATACCAGCAACTCCTCCTAGGGTAAGCACAATTAGGAGCTGGCTAAAAAAAAAAGTTCTTTTGCCCACATGGCTTATATCTAGTCCGTAAGCAGAACATACTATGGTAGCAAATGGATTTTTTGGACAGCATTTGCACTGGGGCTGTACTGCTAGTGCCAAATCAGCAAACGGCTCTCACTCCCCACGACATTTCTATGTCAGCAAAACTTCCATAGTAATAGGCTGGACCTATGTTTTAGTTCTTTCCCATGGCTGCCCCAAGGGCAGCAGCAACATCTCAGCTCTCTGTAGCTCTGTGGCTCTGCCCCCAGTTTCAGTACTCTTCCTGCATCTTTCCCTTAACCTGTGCTTTCAAAGGAAACCAGCCCCAGCTACTCAAATATCTCTCTGCCCCTGTGCCCACACTGGGCATATGACACCACTAAAGAGGGGAAAGGCAGTGGGGTATGGATCATACGTCTGGGTTTTCACTGGTGAGACAGAGAGGAAAGCTTCCCAGGGATGTTTAATTCATGAGTCATCACCATCATTAAGAATTCAAATCTTCTTGTAAATTCAGAATGTGAATAACTGAATAAATTAAACAATGTCTCCTTTTGTGTAGGAAAAATATTCGTATGTAAGAAGTGAGAACTATCGTGTAAAGGTCTTTTAGAGGATTCATTGCTCTTGCCCATGATGGAATCTATCTCCAGATGGAATTTACTCCTTTATAGAGATCTTATTTCTCTGCAACATCCGATGCAAAATCTCTCTGTTCTGCGCTTCTGAAAAGATTTATTCATAGCTACTCTTCTGGTAAGATACTTGAATCTCATGGTAATATTTAGACGAGGTCAATTTCTGGCTAAAACTAACGTGTTGCTGTACATTATTCCTATCCTTAGCCAATATCATATCACGTAAATGCATTAGGACATTTTCCTGGATTATAATGTCTTTATACGTACTGGAACAACTACAGAATAAACAAACGGAAAGGCATTCCCTGTGGCTGACCTGTGATTTGGAGTTCTCTCTCAATTCCTTGACTTTCATTTTCAGTGTATAAAAACAAATCCAAGCATCAAAACCATACGCCTGCCACTTCCTCTAACGCTCTGCTTTCATGAGAGGAATAGAGTGTGTAATGTGCCTTCACAAATGTCCCTGTACCAATACATTCACCTCTGTATTTCATAGGTATGTTGCACAGATCTCCATGAGGTCTAAGACTATTTTCAGCTTCCAGCCTTTGCTCCTTGCCTTCCTCACCTTCCCCAAAAGAAGGAAAATCAAAGATGAAAGTCAAGCTATGCTGACTATTCAGTAGACTCCTGGGGCTCACCTCTGCCTGGAAGATCCCTGTGCATAGGGACGGGTTCTGGATACTGCACAGTAGATCACAACAGTGTGAGAGAGACAGTGGTACCAAAACACCCCACCATTTAATGCAATGGCCTACTTTCCTCCTTCGCATACTGGGATTAGGGCTAATTCTGTGCTATGCAAAGTGGCAAGCAGCAGGGAGGTTTGGAAGATTAAAGAGACCAGACTGAATTTTGACTACAAAATGCTGAAGACTTCAGAGTCAGATTGATGAGGAGCTGAAAGTTTACGAGACCCTTTGTGTCTTACTGCACTCCTGCAGCACATTTTCAGGGGCACAGACAATCGCCAAAGGTACATCCAGAGAGCAAGACAGAGCAGGTGAGTAGACAGCAGCTCTGTAGAGGGCTGCACAGCTGCTTCCCAACCACACAGCAGTGTGGGATGTGCTTGGGGCTGCTGTGGTGAACCCAGGTGCCCAACAGCAAACCAGCTCACTTGGCAAACACTGATTTGGACAGGAGCATATGCTTCAGGTATTACCCACACAGGTGGTACAACTCTCATTTCCCCCTCAGGATTTCAAAAGTCCATAAGAGCATAAATTTCATCTTGGGAACACCGTAGAAATATTGGGCTACAGTGGATAGAATAAGGTATTATTTTAAACAGCATGAAACCAGAGATATTCTTAAGAGTGGATACGGTTCAGGGTAGGCTGTGGGAGCTTAAAAACCCCAAACAGCTATGATAAGTGTGTCTGGGGGAAGGGTTGAGGATGAGGTGGGAGATGCCAGCTAGGTGGATGCTTTAGCCTAAACATTAAGAGAAAACCTGCAGATGTTTCAGGATCTGTTTCAATATACAGAGCTCAAGCTATGTGTCTGTATAAGAGACAGCAGTCTCTGAGTCACTCAACATTATTATTCGGCATGTTGTCTCAACCACTTCTCAAGGGATTCTTGCCACAAACTGCTGTGGAAAGTGGTGTATATTCTGTAACATTCAATTGCAGGGAGTTTGTAAACCGTCAAGCAGAGCTCCATATAACTATAGACACAGATACATACTTAAATAGAAGATCTGAAGTAAACTTGGCATATATGAGCCTGAGTTAGAGAAATCAACACCGGAGTCCAGAGGCCCACCATTTTGTGTGTATCTCTGAATTATTTATGGTTGTTCTTCACTACATCCTAACAGATAAAATCACTATTTTTGGGGGAAGATTTTTAGGAAATTTTAGTAAATATGACAGGGAAATTAAATCTTAACACCAAAGTCTGGCACTGAAAGCAGCTTTTTCTTTAAGGTATTTTCAAAAATAACAACCACACCATATTTATAGATTGATTCCAACGGTGCTACTATAAGTCCTACTCAACAAGTAGATAAAGGTTCAGAAGGCCAGATAAAGAAAAGTATTCAGGTATCTAAATGCTTCCTGATTTCATTTAGTCCAAGTGTGGTGGGATTTAGGTACCAAAACACTTTACATGATCTGGTCCTTTGTATCTTTGCAAGGCTATTGGAGGTATTACTCTCACAGACAGGGTGAAGAAGTCCCAGCTCCACTCTCATTCTCAGTTTATTAGTCTACAGCCTTTTCTCAATTGCCTCAAAAGAGTTAATAGAAATAGCACATGACCTTTCTGTGATAAGGCTTTTTATCCCAGCAGCCTCGCAGAGAGTTGGTGTCTGCTTTGCAGAGCTAATAATAGACAGCATTCCCACAGGGATGTAATTCACGGGGCTGTATGCACAAGGCTCACACCAAAACCTCACAAAGCCCAAATGAATCACACTCTGAATCAAAACAAACAGGCTACACACCCTGCACAATGAAATGTTTAATACAAGCTATCTGCCTGACAGTTACATGTCTGAAACCCTAAAGGGGAGAGAAATGGTAGAGGGTAGGCAATAGCCAAATGATTGTATATCACATCTTGGGCTATGAGGTTGCTATTTTTGCCTCTGGTAACTCCCTTGTGCCTGTTATACATTTTGTTTCTATCCTCTAAGGACTGTTGACTAGGAAGAGAAGGAAAACTACAATCAGTAAGAGCAGAGACTATTCAGAAGAGATCAGTATGTTGTACCGGGAAGAGGAAATACAGAAAAGGAGAAAGGATGGCTTCACTTAAAGCAAAACAAACCTTCAGAGTTAAAGGCACTTTCTTTCAGAAGGAACATCGTCTTTCCTCTGTCTCCTACAACACCATGCAGTTTCTTGAGTGAAAGTCTGCTGGATGAAATGCTTCTTTCTCAGCAATATGATAGTGATATCTTGGTCTGCTCATCATAGAATGCAAACTTTTTTTGTAAACAAAGTCATTGCTCATAGGGATGTATGTATCTAGAAAGTGATGGCTCCTTTCAGTGCTGCCATTTTAGTTGCCAGTATTGGCACAAACCTGCACTTTTGAAAAACAGAACCAAGGCATCCTGTTACATAGAAAAAAGGCACTATGTTCCAAGCTGGAAAAACAGTCCCTCTTTTCCCCAGGTTTTGTCTATCAAAACAGGGCAACAAAGCTTTGCAACCTTGATACTGTACACTGATGGCAAGGTGACTGCTATTATATCCTGCTCACTGTCCTAGGTATGGAAAAGGACCTACTCCATCACTACAGACAGTAGTAATAGTTTAGGAAAGGAAAGAGTTAAAAAACACTGATCTAAACTACAGTCATCAACAAAGAGATGGTGATCCTTGTGGATAATTAACATATAGAAAACTTTTGGATTTTGTTTTTAAAGTTCGTGCTTTTCCTTACTATTTGCTTTATGCATATAGCATTTTTATTTTGGTCTGGTGATAATTCTGGCTGATTCAAAGAACGACAAATCTATTATACAGGCAGCACCACAGTCTAACCTCCATTGCAAAAGTATATGGAGTGAAATCCTGTCCCTTCTGAAATGCACAGGAGTCTATCATGGAGTTCAACAGGGAGAGGATTTCAGCCATCAGCTGAAGGGATTTCTAAACTGCAAGATGAGGCAGCCAGCACAAAACCTTACAAGTTAACATCAAATGGTGCTTAGACAAAAGAATTTTATGTTCGTATAGTTTTGCTGTTTGAGGGGCTTGCAGTGAAAATACAATAAATGCGTTTCCAAAGTCCAGCTTTATGAGCACTCCTTCTTTAACCATGTATATGTGCACAATTAGATGTTATTAGAGCCCTTGTGATCTTTCTTCCTCCTGCAATGTTTATAACATGTCCCTGGTTAGCAAAGCGTCCAACAACTCTAGAGTCATCAAATGTTTTTTGGTCTGATTTTGTAGAGAGGCAGACAGTAACAGACATGAGATACTCCCTGAGGATTTTTTCTTCCCAAGCTTTCTCCTCCTCCATATTTTGTGCTCGAGTAGTGATGTCCATTCATCTCTACTGGTATCTCACCTTGTACCTGAGCTTTGGCTAGGAGGAGTATTAGCAATAGTTCAGCTTGTAGACACCCCACTTCTTACTTTTTTTTTTAACCCCAGCAATTATGAAGCAAAACAAAATATTGATGCACAGCCTAAAATAGATCGCTGAACCTTTGAAAGGGATGGGTGTTTTCCTCCCATAAGGCAGACTATGTAATCTGTAGCACACCCTTTTGCCAAGTTACATGCTCCATCTCACTTTAAGAGAGAAGTAGTGTAAAACCACCTCACCCTTTTTCATCACTACACATTTTCACAGTTGTTCTGTTGCTACTTCAGATGCTGTAAAATGCACCAGTTCAGTCAAGTGCTGCTTCAGTCTGCACGAAAACAGGCATGAGAAATTCAATACCCTTCAAGGTTTTTTTTTCCCTTCCAAACTCCCATCAGCCATCATTCCATCTCTTCACAAACAACATCCAGATGTTAATAAACATACTGTTTTTCAATGGCACCTCTTCCTATTCAGTTTTTTCTATAATTTATTTTGTCCACCCTGAAGCCTTTGTTCATTGCTCACATCTCCAGCTTACCGCAAAATATGTTGCATGAGTGTCAACAGAAGAATTCCTTTAATACGAACCAAAACAACATTATCTGTTTCAAATCCAGGGAACTAGAACTTGCATTTATATTTATACTCATTGGAACTTCCACTAATATTTTCTGGATGGAAATTTAATGTGGAGCATCGCTGAGTGTTCCAGTTGGATTCCAAAAGTGAACATCTATTTTCAGAGTTCCAAACAACGAAGAGACTGAAGATTTTTTAAATATTTTTAAAATGTGCTTTATTTGGTAGAAAATAAGTCCCCGGGTCATGAACTATGGATTTTAAGATCAATACAGACTTGATAAGGTTGACAAGTAATAGAAGTAGAATATGCTGCACCTTGCACAGGCTTTGCAACATCACTGAACATATTAATTCTCCTACATTTTAAAAAATCTTCTGAGTTAAATTTACAGGCAAACTAGGTAAAGGGGATTAATAGTTGTATGGGAAATGTGAAAATATCTTGTTACAGTGCATATAGTGATAAAAAGTTGTTTTCAACCTGAGTTCAGTGGACTCTGGAGGTTTGCAGGCTACTTCTAAGAGGTCTGTATAAAGTAAAGAATAGAAGCAAGCGTATCTTTTCTGGGTTTAATTCTGCTACATATTCATCCCCATCTCTACGATCAAAAGTGCTTGAAATGACTGGTATAACCTAAAGGGGAATTAATTAGGTTATTTCCTCCATGGACCTGACAACAACAAAAATGGGTAAAAAATATTTCTAGAAAGTAGTGGCCTATTTCCAGAGTCCTGGAACTGAGGATGAAAGAAGGAAGGGCTCCCCCAGCAGTGTATTACCTTCTCAGGAAGGTTCCTTCAAGGAACCACCTCCAGGTTCTTTAAAAGGGCTGACAGCAAGTCTGAGGAACTACTGAGTTTCTCAGGATGTCTGAAAACTGCAGATACCAGAGATACCGCACCTTTGAAAACCAGCTCAGACACTGAGATGTGGTGCAAGTCTGAGATAGACTTTTGCTAACTGAATCACGGCTCTCCTGCTCTGTATCCTGTCCTGTAGAGGTGAAGATAATCTTATTTACAGTCAAGCTCACTTGTCTGGCTGCTCTTTGTCCCACAGGATTGAGGCTGGCTATGAAGGGTTAAACCCTTGTCTTCAATTAATATTGTTTAACAAAACTCTTGAGTATGCCAGGCTTGCCAGCCAAAGATGAAGAGCTTAGAAGAGCCAAGGACTTACCCTATTTCAAAGTCAGGACAAGGGCTGAGAACATCAAGGTGATCAAAGAAACATGGAGCAGACAGACTGTGGACAGCCAAGGCTCTGCCAGCACGTGGAACTCTGACAACATAGAAACTGTGTCCTCAGGCCTGATGTTTAGCCTTTCCTCAGAGGCATTTGCTGCCAGAGCATGTGCTATTTGCAAACAGCCAGGACCAGAAAGCAGTCTCTATGTCTCCCTTGCGAAACTGCAAAATAGGCTTGAATCAGACTTAACCCTAATCAAAATGCATTCGAACCAATGTTTCCAAGGTCTTTTAAAACTCATACCAGCCTTGCAAAAGTGTTTCTGCTAATCAGAAAGAATAACAGCTCAGCCATCACCACTGTCTCCAGATAAACATCTGCCAGGCACCAGGACCATCAGCATCCGTGCAAGTCTGCAATGCTGTGTTACATCCTATCCCTTTCCAGCCTCAGCATCCATAGGGCTCCCAGTAGGTGCAACACCAGCCCCTGTGCTGCCCACAGGAAGGCTTGGTGCTGCTCAAGGCACCTGGTATCTGCTCCCTTCAAGGACTCTCATGCTGTGTGCTGTCACTGTCTGCTTTCCATTCTGAGATTGTCCATTTTCCAACTTAAATGGCTTTAAACTGGTTATGAGCCCACCAGCATAGCCAAAACAAATTCAGCCAAAATCCAAAAAACCCAAAAAAGAATCATGACTCAGTTTTCTGGTTTTATTTCTCTAAGGACTTTGCTAATGAAAGTGAGAAAAATTTAAAGAAAATGCAATTATTTAGATAATGAAAATAAAAGTCAGTTGTGACACAAGTGTGATGATTATGAGAAAGGCCCCCATTACTTTGGTTTGGTTTTAAACAAACTGTGCTTTGCAGCTGAATATTTTTTTAAGGAAGTAATGGGTATAAAGTGATCACTGACTGTGTGCAGCAAAGGACCAGATGCTTTTGGGTTACACAGGCAGCACTAAAAGTTTGAACAATATTCCCTCAGTAAAAACACAAACAGTTAAAAACAACTCCAGGCTGTAACAGTGAAGTCACTGCTTTATTCCTACCC
Organism: Oxyruncus cristatus; assembly: GCA_013399855.1. Classification (NCBI taxonomy): domain Eukaryota; kingdom Metazoa; phylum Chordata; class Aves; order Passeriformes; family Cotingidae; genus Oxyruncus; species Oxyruncus cristatus. The sequence continues at coordinate 1,056,987 of VXAY01001462.1, read as the reverse complement.
CCATTTATGTAACAGCGTTTACTACTTTTTCTCCCCAGGAGTAAGATTTCAAATAATTGACTAATCTTCTCACTTTCAGTCTTAAAACATTGTTCTTTTCAAGTCTTTATAGAAAGACCTAATGAAGTCTGATTCTGTTCACTTCCTTTAGGAAGTGAAGATTCCATAAGGTCTTCTGCAAAACTGTTCATTTATACCTAAGAAACAGCTCCAAAAGAACTGCTATGAGGAAAAGTGTTTAGAAATTATCAGCTACACCTATAAAGATATTTGGGGGCAAACTCTAGATTTAACTTCTGGTAAGAGGAGACATTGAGCTTTTGTTGTCAAATTCGAATCAGAAACATGGAGAACCAACAAAGAAAACAAGCAACATTCAATAGAATCATGGCTATAAACAGGGAAATCTCAGGACTTCTCAGCAAGGTAGGCAAAATTGGATTTTGCCTCCTGGAAGAAGGGATTTGAACTGGAGGTTGAGCTGTTTCTACCACAGGAAGAACACAAGAAAAAGTGGGTACAAGTGGGATGCAGAGACAAAAAAAAAGACCAGGTAACCTTTTGCTATCTGCTATCCTAAAGAGAAAAGAGGAAAGTTGTTGGTCCATATTTCTGAGTCGTACCTCAGGTATTGCACTTCCCTTAGCACAAACACCTTGGCTTTGAGGGCTTCAAAGCAAAAAAAAAAAAAGGGATTATGGCACTTTTGTTTGTTTGCTTTAGTTTGCAGGTTTTTTTCCTACCCAGGGCAACTTTGACATCTGAAGGGAAGGTTCTGGCTACCTACTGTATTGGGTTTGTGTGGTAAGGTTTTGGTAGCAGGAGGGGCTACAGGTATGGCTTCTATATGAAGATACTAGAAGCTTTCCCTGTATCCAGTGGAGTCAATAGCAGTTGGCTCCAGGATGGACCCACCACTGGCCAAGGCCAAGCCTGTCAGCGATGATGGTAGTGCCCATGGGATAACAAATATAAGAAGGGGGGAAAACCCTGCAACTGCAAGTAGAGAGAGGAGTGAGAACATGTGAGAGGAAGAACTCATAGAGGTGACACTTGGTACAGCCCCTTCGGCTGTGTTGCCTTTTTGGTGCTTGCTGGGCACTGGGTGAATCTTGTTTATGCCAGAAGCAGTATTCTACACCAGCAGAAAAAGTTGCTTTTCAATAGATCAGTAGTTGGCCTGCTGTGTTCTGCATATGCAATTGTTAAGCCAGTTCCTTCCCCATTCTGTATTATGTACTTTATATAAATGATTCGTGAGTGTTGATTTTTTTGTTGGGTTTTTTTTCAAGAGTATGCAGTTATTTCACAAAGGATTATATAAAATATTAATGAGGTTCAGACAAAATACACCTGCTGTGTGGTTGCATTACCTACCAAGTCTTACCTCAGTTTGACTGATCTATTTATTTTGGCTCTGTTTTCACAACATTTTACTCTTTAGAGCCACATAACATCCTAATCAAGGAAGATTAGAAGTCAAGTCAACAAAATCTGTTCAAAGTTTTCTCTTTTACTGGTTTTACCCCTCCAAATATTCACAGACCACAAATCCTGATCTGATCAGAGCCAGACAGCATGAATATGCCTAATCCATTATACTATAGGTTTTGGAGGGCATTACTCAGACAGTAAAGAGTACATATCAAAGAAGAAAACAAGAAAGGAAGAAAAGGGGGGTTTTTTTTGCTTGCACTGAAGGGAACAAACTAGCACTGAAAATGCACCAAAAATTAGTAACTAAATATCTTCTCTTTGTAAGAAGGCTAATGTTAAATAAACAAACTATGTCATGAGATGATGACATAAATGAATGAGTTTTGCCAGACCCAAGTTTCATCTTTGCCTATCACTGCTCCCAAAGGGGACTAACTGTGCAACTATCATTCCATTACACTGATGCATTGCTTTTGCTCCTTCTAGAAAGTGAAAAACTAGACGTTTCATCAAGTGAAAATAGTTTTGTTCATAAAAAGTGATCACTTTTTGTGTACTTCATATTAGAATGAAGAATTTCCATTAGCCAAGGGCTTCGCAGTACTTCTTGATGAACTGATCTGTTAGGATGGATGTCTTTGGCATCTTTATCATCTAAAACTTTTAACCTCTGACACTTCATATAGAAAACCCCTAAATGCATCATTGCATTATAACGACCTTAAGTGTCCTCAAAGCATGGTGTTGAGTGTGATTTATTATCTTTTTCACCTAACACTTGGTGGTTTAGCTATTTTAAAAAATTACTATTCCACAACTAACAAAATCATTACATAATGATGCTAAATGACACCAAATCAAAATAAATTAAAGCTTTCTAACAATGTTTTTGGAATAAAACCTGAAAAGGCTGTTAGAGTGACCTGCAGTTATGAGGATCATAACAGACTCACAATAGCTGGAAATGGAAGCATGAGAGCAGCTTTGAACAATCAGTGCATCACTATTGATGGCTGCACAGAACCACAAATACACTGATTCCACCGACAACAGTAGGAAGAAGATGGAAACCCTGCTGAGCAAGTTGTACGCACCAGTGCCCATCCCTCTCTAGCCTGGCAGGCTATGGGCTCATTCTGGTTGTGGGCAGGGCTGTACAGTGCAATCAGTCCTCAAACACACTGCACAGCCATCTCCTCCATACACACCAGTGAACCCAATGCCACACGGAAAGAGAGAATGACTTCATTCAGTTTACAGGTCAGAAATCTTCATGGACCGTTCATAGACTATTTGATCTATCCTACACATGAGTAAGATGAAAAAATAAAACCCTCTGTGCACGAGTTTTTGAGTTTTAAACTGATAAGCAGACTTCAACTTATAAACACTCTCTACATAGTAATTCAGGGAAAGATTTTTGGAACACTGGTCTGCAGTTGGGGTAGAACTACAGATGAGTCACACTTTTTATTGGATACATAAACTTTCATTTTCATTAAACTGTTTTCTGAACATGCATCTTTTTTTTTTTTTCTACTAGCAAGTAGAAATGTTGATTGGGCATTGTTTTTGTCTACACCAGAATAACAGTGGTTGCTATTTTTATGACAAGTTTTGTTTTCACAGCTTTGGTAATAATAACAACAAAAATACTGTTTTCCCAGCACTAATCAGCCCAATTTATCATGACTTCAGAGCTGACAAGTTGTGGCTTCTCTATGGGTACATTTAAGCATATGCTTTTCAGTTAAGTGTAATATTCACCCTCTCTCTCAGCTGGATTTCACTTACAATATATACCACCTAAATCCAGAACAGCTTATTGTAACCACAATCTGAATCTAGCCCAGACAGTTAATTCAGGAAAGGAACATAAAAATACCACAATAGTGTTCAATGTGTCGGGGACAACATTGTTTTAATATGCTAAAATATGGTGGAAGAGAATCTGCAAGTAGGTGAAGACTTTCCACTTTGTGCTGCTTTGATGGGGCTTGACTTATACAAGTAGGCAGATATGGAACACAAAGTATGTGGTTAGAAGGTCAGCCTCCATATGTGGCTAGGCCTGTTCATCAAAACCAAACGCCCTCACTGAGACACAGCCTAGAACATACATGCAGGGACGGTGACTGACAGTGCAGTTGTCCTAGAAAGCTTCCTCCACATCCATTGCAGGCAGCAGCTCGTGGCTCACAGCAGCCCATACAGCTGAGGTGCAGCAGAGGCCACAGGCTGACCTGATCCAACCCTCCACTCACTCTTCCGAAGTGCCAACACACAAACCCGGGTGATACTCACTCAGGGAAAGCTCAAAGCCATTTCTTACCTCTCTTTGACAAATCCTGCTACTCACCATCAGATGTACACACCACTGGAGCGTGAAAAATGTCAGCAATAAGGGGACTGAAGGATGATGTCCTCATGGGAAACAGTCCAGCCTACTCTCACATTGTGGAGGCTCTGTTAGTTTGCATGAGACAATGACAACTAGAGCCATTTTACCAATTCATGCATCCTTTGTGTTCCCCATTACCCAAGAGCTCTGTTCTGCTTTCTGCAGTGGAACCTAACTGTCTGTGATGTCTCAGCACCTGCATTTCCAGCTCTGGCACAAAGCATTTTAAAAGCTGCAGGTATCATCTGCTCATCACTGTGCCTTGAAAACATGATACTGCTGTCCATGTCTTCCCTTGCCTCACTGCACAGTTTGAGGTTCCTCTTGAGACTCTTGTCCTTTACTTCAGCCAGGAGGCCAGCTCATCTCAGTATCTTGTATCAGAAATGGGGGCCAAATACGATTGTGTACTTGTAAGCCAGTTTTAAACTTAGGAGGCAAATAACATTGAAATGCATTAAATCTGGCCATTTCAATTCCTTGCCTGCCTGACACTCTTGGACTACTCCTATAATATTTCAATACTGAGCCCTTAGGCCTCCACTAAGCTGGAAATCGTGTGTGGTATTTTGACTATACTGTAGGTTTTCCAAAATAGCAAAAAATAAGAATTAAATGAATCCTAGATGAGGAGTAATGAGTCCAGGTTCATGGACTACAAGATTTGGTAAGAATTTTAGACAGAATTACCTCACCTTGAATCAAAACAAAGCTTATTCATTTCCTCCATGTTCAATCATCTGAGGCCACTCCGATTACAGTGGGGGAATGGGTAGGGAAGGAAAACGAGAGAGCTCCCAGTGCCATCACAGGGCTGACCAAAAAGGGAGCCAAATTCCCTTATTCCTCAACTTTAGCTATTACAGTCCATTCCCCCTTTAATTCTCTCTAACTGGTCATCAGCCATGTCTCACCACCCAAGAATGAAACTGCCCTACAAATATGTTACACACTAATAAAGGAATTCATATTTTTTCCCAGCATCTCTATCCTCCTATTTTAGGAAGCGGTTTGGCTTTTTTCCCCCTGCCCTCCTTATCAGCAATATTTGTCATTTTCCCTACCCAATTCCTTGCATACATTTCAATGGAGGCTTTTGCCATCCTTTTGCCTCTTGCACACCCATCTCTTTGCACTTGTTTCTCTAGCTGTAGTTTCCTAAAACAGGTTGTCATGAAGTAAGTAACAAGCAACATTGCCCTAAATGCAAGAACAAGGTTTAATGAAGTAGACAGGAGACAAAATTGCAGCTACAGAACCCACACTGAGGAATGTCTCTAAATACTCATGAATAAACAAGATGTAAGGGAAGCAAGGGCATTCAGTCACGAAGATGGATGAAGTAACAGTTTCTTCTTCTCAACTGTTTGGCATTTAATATATCAATGAGATGGCAGAAGGCCTTGGCTTTAGTACAACTTGGAAGGGTAACAGTTTACATCTCTGCCTTGCAGGTTCCACAGTTACGCCTTGTCAGACAGTAGTGTGGGAATGTTTGCAGGGTTTTGCCTTCAGAATGAAGGAAGCAAATAACTGCATGCAATTGTCAGGCATGTCCAAGGTTACAACACTAAAGTCACGTAACAGTAGTACTTATTGTTATTCTTTTTCTAAATGGACACAAATTAGCCTTGGACTTTCCTGACAAAAACCTTTGTGTTCCGTTCCAAATAGGATCTTTGAATCTTGTGTTCAGTAACACAACTCCTAGACGTATTATAATGTGCCTCATATGAGTCACAGCAGCTAAGTAAGAGGTAAGGACCCAACACTGACATCTTGTCTTCTGTTACAGTTAGGCAGTTATGAAAGTGGACAAAGCAAAAGTTACAAAATTAGGCAATGAACTTGCCACCTTGCCAGAATCGCAATGGAGAGAGGTTTCTTCTTTGAATATGAGTTAACAGAGATGTACGGATTCAGTTAGCCCCTGCCCAATATGAATGGTGCATAATCTACATTTACATCAAGCTGCCCCATAAATCTGATAGCTTTACAGTCATCTTCCTGCTGGTACCTTAGCTGCCATTCTGGCTGACTGCCATCATGTTCTGTCTACTTATGCAGTGAGAAACAAGGGGAGCTCTTTTTTTCAGTTCCTATGTCCTTCAGTTTTTGCTTAGGAAAGAAAGTTTGTGAGTTTTCCCATCCTTCTTCCCCTGCAGTCTCTATTAGAGAGAAGAAGAGGAAGGGGAGAAAGAATATGAGAAAAACAGCAGAAAGAGCCAAAAAATGTCAATGTCTCAAGCATGTCCTCATGTCTTTAAAATGCCAGGAAAGAAGGATAACTATTTCCATTTCACTTCCCTCCTCCAGTTTCAAGCACTCCATGGGAGAGGAGGTGATGACTAGCTGAAGGCATTAAGTAGTATATCACGAACGGCTGAAGCAGGAAACCTGAATGTCTGAAATGTCAGAATCCTGACTGACTGAGTCCTCTCTCAGTAAGCTGGAAAATGTGATGTAAAGCCCAATCATTTCCTTCTTCTGCTTCACTGCTTACAGTGAGTGTTATCCCCTGTTCACTTTGGGGGAAGTGTTTTTCTCCATTGATTCTCCACAGGTGTCTACTCACTCTCTATCCATAGTGTCTGCTAGTGGTCTCTTGTGACATCCTCTTCTCAAATCTGAACTCAGAAGATGGAGCCTGTCAGAGAAAACAAAAATCACCCTGTCACATGGAGGCAGGAAGCCTCAGCCCTTTCACCAGCCAAGCACCTGAGCACTGCCATCAGCAGAGAGGCCACTACAGTGTCAATTAAAGCCCAGAGCTTGGCAAAACCACATCTCTGTCCCTTGCGTGCCACAGGGTATCTTCTGGTGTTCAAGGTTGCTTGCAAGGAGGCTTGATTCCACACTCTGGCAAAGTTGACTGTCAAAAAGATTATCTGGGCAGTTAGCCTACATTTTTCATTCGTATTTTTCATGTTTATACTAATTTATGCATATAAATAAGCTATATGTACACATTATCTTTTCCACATTCTAACAGCCAAGTATTTCTGAGTGAATATTAAAGAGATGTTAATAACATGGCAAAGCTAATTAAACATTGAATATGTTGCTATGTAGCTAGCATTTTAAAGAGAACTACAGCTGCTGTGATGGGATTTCATTTATATGCAATAAAACACCCTTTTAAAATAATCAGAAATACATTATTCAGAAAAATAAAATATCAAACTATTTTGGCTGTCAAAATAACAAAAAATCTGATGGGAGAAAATCACACCATTTAATAATTGTGTAGGAATTTAGCTCAAATTTATACAAGGAGGTAAGGCTTTTTCATTATACCCTAGATGATTGTGGCTACAATAATGCTATCTATTTATGATGGATCTGGATGCAGTAATCCAGTCTTAAATGTAACAAATAGAGATAAATACATATTAATAAAAGCACAGGTAGAGCGCATCAGCAGATATGCTGAGTATCTCTCAGTTGTCAAATACAGAGATAGAAAATATCTTTTGAGTTTGGGAAAAAGCTACTCCGAATGTTAACAACAAGCACAGGCAGGCAATTTAAACAAAGACTAAAGCAGCAGGCAAGCCATACTGCACTGCCTCAGCTGCCTCTCCTACTAAGCGTTCTGTAACATCACATGAAAGTGTTATTTTCCTGTTCTTCATTTATGTGGTATCAAAGCCTGAAATACAGTTTTCTGTATGAAACGTGAGTGCCAACTCTACTTTAACTCTGTTGATGCAGCACTGCTAAGTTCCATTTGTTTTTGTCATTTCTATGTCAACCATTAACTCCAAGCCTTTCGTTTTTTAGGTTACAATCTCTGTTAACACCCCTTGAAATGTGAAAATAAACCTCAGTTATTGTAGCTTGTAGTTCTTCTCAAGTATCACAACAGCTATACTGCAGCCATAATGACTCTGGCATCTCATACACTGTGCCTTTCAATAGCTGCAGACTTCAGTGGGTTTACACAACTTAAACATTTGCAACTTATGCAGCTCAGTAGATGAGATGCATTCGCAGTTCAATGCCTCCAAGTAGCGTCAATTCATCTAGGAAGAAATGGTTAGTAAAATTAAGTATGAAAACCAAATATGGCTGTATCCACAGAGGAGCCAGATCTGAGAAATGGCATAGGGGCTACATTAAAATGCAGAAGCCCATAATTTAAAGCTATATTGGTCCTGCATGAGAAGTTAAAACTTGCCTCTTTGGTTGCAGCAACAACATATAAAAGCATAGAAGCAGATGCCACAACCTCACCGAGGCATTCTGAGTTCTTGAATGATTTTTGAAAAAATTGGATGTATTCAAGCAGGCTGAGGTACAGCACTCCCAACTTCTGCAAAATTTTCCTTGAAATAAGATGTTAGCACACGGCATTTGAGCAAAAGCAGAGTTTCATAGGGGGATGAAGCACTGAGCCATTTAGAACAGAAGCAGCTAAGATTAGATACAGCTATAATAAAGATGTCTTATATAAACAGAGTCAAGCAGGTTATATCCCAGCATTTCAACAGCCTTCCCTCTTCCAGACAGTCCGTCACCCTATGATGTAATTGGGAAACCTCCAGACAGGAGAAACTTTTTCCTGTGCTGAATTTCACTACAATCTAAAGATTCGCTGCAGGGTTATTTTCACCATTTGCTTCCCACAGGTCAAACCCATCCAGTCAAGATGTGCGTCTAAAACAAGTATCACTGTCATGTTCCCCAAGATAGCAAAACATAAGGAAGATTTTGCCAAGATTAAAAACAAACAAAAACCCCCCACTGAGACTGAATGTTAAGATTCAAAACTGGTTAAGTAGTAGCCCTGCATCTCAAGACTGTTCATGCTCCTGAACTTGGGGTTTGGTTGTTAAGTGAAAGATTTTCTTCATTAATGTCTCTAAGGAATAGACAATACATTGGCCACAGATACTTGCTTGCATTCAAAGCACAGCAGCTTTTGCTAAAGCAAGCTACCATCTTCCAGAAGGAATAGCTATACAAGAAGAGAGGGCAGCTGCTGGGATGACCCCTTGAGTGGACTGCAGGGATGGAATCTTCCAAAGGAAAATGTGGTCCCATTGGTGTGATCTGCAGCCTCATGGGATGGCAGAAGATAGGTGCTCTAATGACAATTTTGTACAGAATATTTGCCTTGAACATACAGAGAGCATGACAAAGACTTTAACCTGAACTGTAGTTGCTCTTTCCAGTCCTCTCTCACTCTAGACTTGGCAGTGGGTCTTCAAACTCTCTGGCTTGAACCAGAAAACTATTTAAGAGCTAGAAAGCTCCCTGGCATGACACATGGGAGTGCAGAGGAGCCATATTTGATTTTTCTCAGCTGCTTCCTGAAGCTTGAAGCAAAAGCAAGGCTAAGAACTCCATGCCCAAAGAGGAGCCTATCTCTTAAATGTGGTTAGGAATGAGGCAAATTTGTTGATCTAAAAGACTAGAAATAGCACGGGTGTCCCTAAGCCTAGGTGAGTCACTAGCAAAGTAAGTGCAGAAGACCATACTGCTAAGAAGCAGTTGATGCACTGTACCCACTCTCTCATTACCGAGAGAGTTAATCAGACAGAGCCCAGACCATGAGAGAAACAGACTACTTTTGGACTTAGGTACAGAGGGAACCTGTGGCAAGAATTCTTTCAAAAAACAGAGAGCAGCTCAGGTAAACAAGCCCATCTTTGCTTCAAAAGCAACACGAGCAAACATGTTTTTATATTAGCGGGGAAAAAAATTATGTACTTGTCTTACACCCTTGCACAAAACATTAATGAAATGACCACACTAAAAATAATTTTCATTAGAAATGGCACAACCGAGACCATGAATGACAGTAGGCTACAGCTTAACAAGTGTGAGTCTCAATCATTTGCAATAAAGTTTGAATGTAGAAATGTAACAAGCAATTCCCATTAGCCCCAATTAAAGGCTTGCAGAAAACAGTGTAGAAATGAAACGCCTACTGTGAGAGCTATAGAATGAGACTGTGATCCATATTTAATACTCTTAAATTAAAAGACACCAGTGGAGAATGGATAGTTGCCTGATGCAACTTTGTTTGCTAGAAGGTTGAAAGCAAGAGTATCTGCTCTGTTACAAACTCATGTTTGAGTTGCTGAGGATTTAGAGAGCTATAAAGAGGCAAGATGAAACCCTGCATCTGATTAGGAACCCCCAGGAGCTTTCAGTGTCCTGGGAATGATTCTGCGCATATGATTTATAAGATTAAAATGTCTTTTTTTCTGTAAGATATACATACACATACACACACACACACATATATATATATATATATAAATAACATACAAAAACCACCAGTGCAACTGAACTTGCAGTGTGGAAAAAATTCTTGTTCCAGAAAAGGTGTGAGATAACCAGATACAAGGCCACTCATTCTGCAAGGTGGGCAATAAGGCAACGGGCCTTGTCAGCCATCCACCCTGGCACGGCAGGGCACAAATGGACTGACTTTATCCAGCAGCAACATGGCCAATGTTCCTCGGGAGACCAGAGGATCATATAATAAATATCAGAGCATTCCCCAGAGACTAATTGAGCATAACAGGCGCTTAGGTTGTCCCGATGCACGTGGAATTCAGCATTACATCAATGTGGATATTACATTACTGTCATTTACATGTTTGTTTCGAGAAGCACCATACAAGTATATTTTCAGTTTTAAGAGGAAGACCTGGCAGGAACAGATCTCCCATTAGGCAGTGCTCATTAGCTGGGACCATGACACAGGATCATTTTCAAGCTGCACAAGAGCTCCAAGTCTCCCCTGATGAGGGAGAGCCCCACTGGACAGCAAGTAATGGGAGACAGATATCCTTGTCCATTTCCACAGGGCGAAGTGCACAGGGATATTCTGCAGTATTAATTTCTGACAAACTCTCTACAACAGCAAATAGAGCAGAACGTGCAGAGCTAGTTGCTTTGTCTAAAAGCAATTCAGACATGTCAATGGCATCCTGCTCTAGGAAAAGCAGGGGGGCAATATAGACGTATTACAGTAAACAGAAAAAAAAAAAAAAGGCAAAACAAAACAAAACAAAAAAACCCCAATTCTCACTGTAAGACTTAGGTGAGTTTGGCAGAAGCAAAAGAAAGGAAGGCATGTTTTTCCTGGCATAAGAGCAGACAAGCTCATGGTGATGTACAGAATACAATTTGTCTGAAACCTTGAAGTTACAGTTAGAAACCTGATTTTGCAATCACTGAAAACAATGGCAAGACTTCCAGACGCTAATCTAGGTGAGATGAGGACTGAATCCTTAACTACACAAATGCGGAACAAGTTGGCTGATTGTTTTCAGGGAGTTCAGTATTTGTTTGAAACAAGCATTTTCAGGAAAAGTGCCCTAAAAGAAGGAATTCCTGTAACAGCAAAATATTTTTCTTCACCATCATAAATAAAATCAAAATAAAATTATTATTAGATTAATTTTAAAAGCACTTCAACGCATTTCTAGATATACAGAATATATACCATGAAATATATGTTCCTCTAGCTAGTTGCTCATTGTTAGATGAGAGAAAGCTTCAAAATTGTTCTCCTCATTACCCTTTTACCGTTTTCTCATTTTAAAATTAGTGGCTTTACACAGGTGGCTTGTAGTAAGTACCATTTAAAACAGTATTTGCCTGAACAGATCTGGACTTTTAGTTAGATTTAGATAGCTTAGATACAGTTTAATTGTGTTTGTCTAAGTCTTTTCTGTCAGAGAGATAGTGGCAACTCCTAGATTTGCTTTACAATCAAAAGCAGGAGAAGCTTGACAGGCTTTTGTCAAGCAGGAAAACTTCAAAATATGTTTGAATAAACTGACCACGGGAAATTAATATATTAACAACTTGGAGGAGATTAACTCCTACTCATACACAACTACGATATTGTTGCAACATGGTCTGTTAGGGCAGAAAGGTTGTTAAACGCGAATAAAAAGAAGCACTTGGCCCAAGACTCTCCATGAACACTGACAACTCACCAAATCAAACAGTGCTGCTGCCTACCACAACAAGCCACACCAACAACAGCACTAGGAGAGGCCACCCCAGCAGCTTCAACACCCCCTTTCCAGACTTGCCAAGCCAGGAAGAAGACAGCAACCTGGCTTTGCACAAGGCTGGAATGTTCAGCTGTGCAGGCAACACTCAACTCTTCAGCTTTCAGAATTCAACTCCATCCAGCCACCCCCCATCACAGAACAGAAAGGAATCATCTCCTCAGTTGTCTAACTGATAAGTCAATGCCATTGGTGATGCACACCAGCTGCTGCCTAGGTTGCCACACTGTTGCCCAGGCACCTGTATGGATGGAGCAACTACGGATAACAAGAGGCAAATCACAGAGCCATGTGGATAGCTGAAAATTGCTGGCTGGAGACAAAGGGCAAATGGAGCAGTGCAGACCAACATGTGAGGATGAAGGCATAGATGAGCAGAAGGCAGTATAGATATAGAGCATCTCAATGGGCTGAGGGTACTGATCAGGCATCAGGAGTGACAGTCCTTACCAGGATTCAACCAGTTTGCCCCTCCCTTTGCATATCGCCCAATTCCAAAAGTAATCACAAATCTCCTTCTATGAGCCTAAAGAGTTGCCACCACAAAAATAAACCACATTTTCTGTTTACCATAGCTGTAGGCTTCAGACACATGGCCTGGTATCCTGTCACTAAACACACCCCTCACATCAACTGAGGCAGCAGGTCCAAATAAGCGTACTGCTGATTATTCCTTTGTTTACAACTTATTCTTCTGCTTCAGTCTGCCCTTGGCATTAAGCAATTATTGAGCAATAGTGCATGTATCTCATATTTCCACTGCCACGAATACAACACAGAGCACAAATCACAGAGACAGATGTATCAGGGTTGCAAACCTCTGCAAGCCAGGGCTGTGATCCCTCAGTCCATGAATAGCTGCTGTGCTGACTAGCAGGCAGCCCTTGCGTCAAGAAATACAGGACATCCAGCATTACTTATTACCCCTCATCAAAGTTCCCCTGGTTTGAAAGCTGCCCTCTTAGCCATGTCAGATATTTTTTGCACACAAAACATTCAGTATTGGGAGACAGCGGCAAGATCCTCACATACCACAGGTCCCTCATCACTCCACACCACGCCAGAAGTGTGGAGCAGCTGAGGAGTTAAGGTAGCCTGGGAATTTGTGGGTTTGCTTTCAGCTCAGTGGAACCAGAAGATAGCATGGACAGTTGACTTTAGCACACTTACACAAAATCTGTCAGGAGACAGGCAATGACAGTCTTGTGGTAGTCATTGCTATTTCTTGGAGAGAGAACCAAACTACACAGTCCTCTGATCATCTGCAGGAATAATGCCTGTGACAATATAGACCTAGGAATTTTGATTACAATCTTTGTATAAATTACATTATTTCATCTTATATTACCTAGCACTCTACTGCTAGCAGAACAGTTTTTAAACAGCATTATAGACCATGCTATTGTAAGAGGTGACCAAGATATTAGCAAGTCTGAAGGATACACACTACTTGTGAACATCACTTTCATTCAAACAATAGCTTTAAAAATACAGTGAACATCAAGGAAATAATTAAATATTGCAGGAGAACAAGTTAAGACGTTAACATCCACACTGAGCTGTGAATAGCAATGCCATCATCAGCTCTTTCCTCAGCACTCTGTATGCTCTGGCTAGTAAGTCCACATTTTGGAAGAACCAGTGGAGGATTAGTACACAAATCTCTTACCCTACTATGTTGAGACGTCCTAACCATTTTGAGCCTCCTTGTAGAAAGGACATTCGGGCTGCAAACCTGTCCCACCAGTAAATTTTCTCTTACGAAGAAGAATCTGTCATTCACAGCTACAGGAGTTTACACCAGTCTGTTCCACCTACGTGTAGCTGTGGGGTTACTTTCTTTTACAGTTTTGCAAAAGGGCCTGATTATGGCTATTAATACATCTGATGCTACGCTACTCTAACTGGGGACTCACTGTGTGATATCCTGATCCAAGCTACGAGCAGCTTCCCCTGAGCTGAAGCACCCCCTCAATTCACTGTCCACTGTAACTCTGGCCTTGACACAACTACATTTAAAGTAAGGCCAGCACCACAGAGATGCTGTGAGAACGTTTGACGTAACACAGGTTCTGTCTAGAGAACGTGGAAATCTAAACAGACAGAAATGTAGGAAATGCGTGAGTGATCCACCAGCAAAGGCTAAGATACAAGGAAGGGGGAAGAATCCACATCTCATATTCCTCCTTTGCGCAGCTTCCAGGGCACTGTCAGCATTCACTACAACTTTCTGAAGCAAACTCCAAGGAGTTCGCTAATTTCCTCTACCTTTCTCCATACATAGAATGCACCACAAGGCATATGCTTTAGTGTTGTTACAGAGCAACTAGTAACAGAGCATTCTGTGCAGCTTCCAAAGGAATTCCTGGGCTCTTACTCTGCGTTTATCATAATACCAATGTGTTTCCTGGTTACCACTCTTTGCGATGTTTATATGGCAAGAACAGATGATCATTTCACAGAAACCAAAGAGCCTAAACAAGTGCAGAGACAAATTACCATCAAGCAAAAAATTTGGTGCAATGCATTACCAGAGTAGGTTACATTCTCAAAGCATTTCAAGTATTTAAGAAATATATACAAGTTGTTATTTATATGTAGGCATTATAGTTTTTTCCGTGTTTAGACAGTGCCCACCTATTCATTTTTTAAATTAAACTCTGAAAAGGTAATTTGAAAGGTAAGACTGGAATCTGTCCTTACTGCACGATTCCGTAATTAAAGCTGACCTTTGCAAAATATTTGCAACAAGTCCCACACTAACCAGCTACTTTGACGTGGATAATAGCTATTCCATCCAGAATCCATCCGAGTCAAATGAAACAAGACCAATACCTTGCTTAAAGAATCCCATCCACAAACTATTGAAATATTGGTAGTAATGAGACAGTTTCACATCTACCTTGAAAGATTTTGGGCCTGTGTGTTACATTCAAGCATTTAATGTTAAATTTGTTCTTCGCTTTGCTAGCGTTCCTGGTTTTTTACCCTTCCCCCCCCTAAATAAAATATCAGAGGTGTAATGCAGATTCGTCATATCTAAGACATTCCAGTACATTAGTTTGCCAGCCATTAGTAATCTGAATGGAGTTCTGTGCAAAGCTCACACAATAGAAGCAAAGTGCAGACAGATTTTGCCAAAGCTTGCTCAGATAAAAAGGGGATCCTCAAACTTCTTTGCAGGAGCCAAGCAAAATGCATTAGCTTACACTCCCAGTATGTAGAGCCAAGGGAAAAACAAACTAGCCTCACATGTTGGCCTTGTGCCCTTTCCACACCATAAAATGACTAAGGCAGCATGGAAGAAGTGTTCTCCATACCCTGCTGAAACATCACCTTGCTTGTATCCTTGTTTCTTTCCAAAGGTCTTTGCTCTAGTAACAGGAACAAATGCATTCCTTCTTTTTGGGTGCCTGTATGATGTTCAGTGTTTCACTTAACTCAAAGTTTGATAGGTTCCATACTGTCAAGGAATGCACTGAAAGTGATGCTGTGCAAGAGGGTGAGAGAGAACGAGGCGCAGTTTTGTGTGTAATATGATCTACAGAATTTCATACTCCAAGCAATAGTCATTAGTGAGACGAATTATAAATTTTACACTCCTGTCGTCGGTTACTCAGCTGATCTTTCCAGAACCTTGGCAAAAGAAGTGTACTGCAGCTATGCATATATATTATACTTAATGATGGTCATTAAGTCTGCAGTCACAAGATTCAGTTTGCCTTTTGCAGCTAAATTTGTACTGCAGCTTCCTAGATTTTTTAATAGTTACTGACATGGTACAGAATAATAGTCCTGTGGAATCATGACCTGATTAGTAAAGGGTAACTGCACTCCCCTCTTCATCTTCATTGATCCCCATGGGTTTATACCAACAAAAATTTTATTTCATGCTTTGAAGATGAAAGGTGCTATAAAGTTCACTTTATTAAAACCACTATAAGGACTTGTTATTTTTGCTATTATACCTGCTGAGGGATAGTTTCCAGAAGTCTAACGGCACTCCCTGAACACACACACTCACTTGATGTTCTGGTTTGGAGAATTCGTCTTCAAATGTAGGTCACTTTTCCAGCTTTTGGTGTACAGCTTCTTATTTGCTTCAGGACTATAGATCAGCCTTTCTATAACCCAGACAGCTGTGTGGAGATGCAGGTTTATGTAAGGTAGGAATGGTCCAGCATCTTAATAAATTGAGATGATCCAGCAGACCAACTTCATCATCTGACGCTGATCTTGACTAGGCCTTGGAATGGTGGGTTTGGGCTCAGATGTGGCAGTGCCAAATTCTCTCCATCTTTGACCCCAATCAGAAGTTTCCCATGGTGATTCTAGCCATGATCACCTTTCCCAGCATGTTGACTTTCTGTACGTAAGAAAAGTCCTGAGAAGTCTGCAGCACCATTTTTTAACTCCTACTGAAAATTTTCCTCCCCCTTTTTCCCCTCTGGGGCAGGATTGCTGAATCACTGTTTCTCAAAACAATGCCAAAAATCACTTGGGCTTAGTCTTTCAAGACTGATGACAGAAATGTTAGAGTAGCAAAAGAACAGCCCAGGTTTCTAGTACCTGCACCATGACATAAACCTACAGTCACCAGGGTCTTCAAAAATTATGCTATCCCCAGGTATTCCCCTTTAAAATAGTACTCTTCCTACCAAACTTGTCTGCTTCACATTTTCAAGCCAAGAGTATGATTTCTGAGAAGCACTCAAGAACCTTGAAATTACTAATTGTAATTAGCCTACCTCCTTTTCTACTAATTTAAAAGATTTATTATTTGTTTCAATTTCTGTGACCATTAACCACAAAACTGGCTTCTCAGACTACATCTGCTAACCACCCTCACAAACTAAGTACCCTATCTATGCCTAGAGAGACTTTTTCCTAAACAGAAAAAATAAAATAAAATAATAACAACCAAAACAAAAAGCCAAAATTAAACAGAGGAAAAAGGAAAACACAAATCAAGACTTAACTTGAAGAGGAGTCAGGGAAAAAAATCACAGTTGCCTAGTACCATATGCAGCAATTAAGTACGAGAAGAGAAACAAATGTTTACTTCAGTCACAAACACAGAAAAAAACAAACTGGAATAATCAGTTACATATCTCAGTTTGTGTTCTTATGCAGCTCAAAGCATGTCCAGAATCTGATGATTGACAGCAGTTTTCATAGCATTTGACAGTCGAAAATCCCTGCCTCAATGACCTTTACGACATGGACGATACTTTTGCAGACCTTTATTTTAACAGACTAATCAGTATCTATTAACAACCTGTTTGCTTGTGATCCCAACAATAAAACTTCGTGACTTCTCCTATTGCCTCTTCTTTGGCATTCAAAAGTGACCACAGCCTGTACCTTCCACCACCTCTGCCCCTTTCCTAAGCTGCCAAGAAGACAGGATTTTTAGAGATCTAACCTGTTTCTATGACCATCCTAGTTCTTATAACTTGGTTTCCAAATTCCCAGTTCTTGTCTAAGTTTCTGTTAAAAATAGAAGAAAGCTCAGAAAACCACGAAGGAAATTCTTGCAAACTACAGGCAGGAGGAGGCTTTTTTCATATCAAGTGTCCCTTGTAGCTGTATACTTCATCTCCTTCAAAGGCTATGTTTGGAGAGACACTCCTTTCCTTTCTACCAGAGTGCTCCCTTTGGAAACAGACTTGTATAAGGAACGTTGTAAATTAACGCATTTTAGCTATCTTGCCGCTTCCTTCCATGCCATTAATCTTAATCTCCACATCATACCAATGTGCAGATATGTTCATGAAACAGTAAACAAAGGGGTTTCATGTCCCTTAGCAGACTTCCTTAATTGAGGAGGTTGGGTCTTCTATTTAAAAACAGAGAAAATAGCTGACCCAAAACAAACCCAGATATGCAGTGACAAAATGGAAGTAAGGTTCTCCAAGTTCCAGACATTACTGAGCAACTTCCCAGAGAGTCAGTGTTAGCCAAAAATGTATACAGATAGCAAGGTTTAAAGTATATTAACCTATTTAAGTCATATACTTAATTCATCTGTACAGAATTCAGTTCTTTACTGCTAAAGGGATGAGAATAGGAGCTTTCCTTTTCTCATCTCAATCTATTGCAGTTTAGGAAAAAAAAAAGAAATATCTTCAGCAGTTGGTTTACTCCTTTCTTTAGTAATCCTGGCACAAACCAACCAGAGTACACAGGATAGGACAGTAGGATAATCCATGTGGAAATGGATGTGCGTGCCATGAGAGTAAACCGGGGGGGGAGTATTTTATATATTTATATTTTCACATGTATATGCACATATGCATAGTATATAAACAGACTGAAGTTCTATACACATACTGACACATGTATTTCCATCTTTCAACTGAAGTTCAATACTGCTTTTAAATATGTAGGCCACACACACAGCTCCTACAGATATCAGTGCACATCTCTGGGCTAAACCCAGTTTATCTAGAACATCTTAGGCATGACGCCCAGCTTCATTTTTAATACTGCTTCATATTTAATTTTTATTTATGCTATGCAAATATTGATGATCCTAAACAAGCGTAAAGGAAAGCATGGAGTCCAGTCCGAATTCTTGAACAAACATTTTCAAGATCTACATTAGTGTACAATGTTTTATATTTTATAGAATATCCATCCCATCATGAGCTGCACTTCAACAGGGTAGGGAGTAGGGGAGAAGGAATCTAGGCCTTTATTCTGGGAAGCAAACTTTTATGTACACAGAGCTGAACTGCATCATAACTTCAGTGTTAACTCTTACGAACATAATGTATTTTTTAAATTGGTATTTTAGAAAGACAAAGAACTAACAAAGCCAACAGGATTGCAAAAATTAGTATTTCCACTTACCAAATAGTTAAAGAATATAACTCTTGTTTGGGAGATACAGAGAGAAATCATAGGTCCCACTCATGCACCTGTGATATCAACACAGCTTACTTTCATTTGCTCTGTATTTTCCTCATATTACAAGCAAAAGCACAGAAAAACAATACCCATTGTAGCTTTATATCACACCTCAATCCATTTACTTCAGCTCCTCCACCATAACAGCATTCCCAAGCATACCCTCTATATTGTCAGTATATATGCACTCGCTACCCAACTGCAGATCATTAACCTGCACACCTGCAGTGACTTGACTCAGGCTTTACTCAGCTCTTAACCCACCCCAGCAACAGTGAAATCATTTGCTCTTCACACTATCATTCGATGTTGTCTTCTCATCGTAATAGTCTTTGCCAACTTCCCTGATGGTTCCAAATCAGTAACTGAATAGCAAATATCTACTATACCAACTACAGTATGTAACCATTTAGGATGAAAAAAAGGTAAGTTCCACCTTAGGTGACGTGGATGGACACTGCATCGAAATAGGAGCAATCATTTATGTAACTGCATGTCACTTAGCACTTAAAAGTGTTGAGAGGTGCCAAGAACCATTTAAAGCTCTTTTCTTTTTTTTTTTCACTAAACCCCATTTTAAATAAAAATACTTATTATGGGGACAGCCTCTCCATATGAATATTGTGACTTTTAAATGCTGTCTGTATTTAGAATTTCTGGGAAACATATGCTGTTTATGTACTGCCTGTATATTCAGAAAGAAATAGAGTAGATGTGAAGTTAGAGCTGCCCACCAGCAAAAGAGTACTTGGTGGGGGAAAAAAGCTGTGCTGTGGGTATCTTTAGTATCACTCGGACTTCTAGAGATTTCTGTTTGCGAATGGTTTCATGGCCTGTTCTGTAGAAGTAAAGTAAATTCCCAGCCACAGATAAAATTCTACAGGCAGAAATCCCCAGGGGGGACACACTGTGGAGAATTCCGTCTTGTGACATTCCCCCCATTGGGCTGAATTTATCCTCAAAGTAACTCTATTGATGTTGTTAATATTACATGAGGGATTAATTTCCCTTACGTCATTTGTTTCATTTTTAAAGCCAAAGAGGCCAGACCAGCCATTCTGAAAGAATAAGCTACCTTATTTCTATTTCCGCCTGCAAAGCTACAGCAATTAAGCCTGCAAAGAACCTGTCCCACTATCCCTAATTGTGGGTTATATCTTATGGTCAATGCGGGATGATTTTCTAGTGAAGGATGTTGAGACCAAAATAGTTACAACCAGTTCAGAGCTGGATTCAGATTATCTTAGGTTGGGGCACAGATGTTGAAGGTATATAGAATCCTCTCCAGCTCAAGGATATTAACAGTGGTTGAGTAAGCGAGGCCTATACAAGTGATGGCCTGTGTATTGCCCACAGCGCTTCAGATGCATCATTTCAAGGTGGGTTCACAATGATCAATAGTTTGACCCCTCACAGATAGCAGGTAGCTGTCTAAGCCTGTGTTAGAGGCTAGGTTTGGGGCATGGAGTACATAATACTGCCCTTAAAGTCCTGAGAACTACCATTTCTGAGTTAGCCAGAGGCTGTGGTACAGTAAATCAGAGAATCAGCCAGGTTGGAAAGGACCTCTGAGATCATCAAGTCCAACCCTTGATCCAGAAGCTGTCCCTCCTGTCATATATATTCCCTCTCCTTTCCATCAAGTGCAGCCAACCTTCATGGCCACAGAACTGCTTTTAAAAAGCAGTACAAAGGTCCACGGCTTCCATGCTTCCTTTTACATTGGCCACATGATTTATATGTAGAAATCTTATAAAAAGGAATTTCAGCTGCATTTCTGTCACTGACAGTTTGGCAAACATCTTATAAATCATAATGCTAGTACCAAAACCCTGATTTTATCAAGCTTTTACAGCCTCCAAAAGCAAGTCCACAGAGCTTGTTCTAATTTATTATGAAGTGTCTATTAGGAAATGTCATTGAATGAATAATATTTGCTACAATGCCAAGCACATAAAACATCTGCAAGGCCTGCAAATAAATTACATCTTCTGATGATCTAAAAATACATATCTCTTATTGTATCATGAGAAGAATGGGAAAAGTAACTTGATTATAAAAACACCACAAATCCTGTGCACCATGTAATTGGTCTCATTTTATGCATTGACTTTCTTCACATCTGTGCAAATAAAGCCATTGTTACAATGCACAAAGAGTTGTGGCATATAATACATGCAGCTACAAAACCGTGAGTGCTGCTACATGTTGAGTCTTTGAATGGAAGTGGCACATCTGCTTTTGGCATAGGAGTGTAAATCAATCCAAGATGTTTATTAAAGAGTAAGTAACGACCTGTCCACACACTCTTTCCTCCATCCAGTCTTGTTTTTGTTCTTTCTTTGTTGTATTCCTGGCAGTAAAACACAGGCCCTGCACATCGAACATATGTGTTGTTTCTTCATGTACGGATAACATAACATGTCAGGTAATATTTAACAAGTATGTGATGGGGAATAGTTTGGAGAAAAATGCAAGTCAAAATGAGGTGGGGAGGAAAGAGTAAGTACAAACAGCTACAGTACACTGACTGAAAGGTTTATTACTCTGGATAAGGCAACTATGTTTCCTAATATTTTTTGAATTAAGGATAAGACCTAGATTTTATTTCAAGTTCTAGTTCTTGACAATTAAGGAGCAAAATTTGCAATAGTAAAGGATGGTGAATATTTTCTTAAAGAATGGAGTAGTCAATAATGCTTCATTTTGCATTTACTGAAGGTAAACACAACTTGGGTGTGCCTGAGCAGGACAGGTAAGAACAAAAGTCTTTCATTTCTTGCCTGGGTTGAGCAGCAGAAAAGTCAACACAATATTGGCACTGGCCAACATTGGCACTGCAGGTTGGCCCTTTTCTGGAGCAATTGCTGATATGTTTGGCACAACCTGTAACTTGTTCCTTTCCCACTGACTGAGGAGCTCTAGGGTCTGCTGTGGAACAGCAGTCCAAGGACAATACTGTTTGTGGGCAGCCTCTTCATGGGCTACTTGCATGAAGCAGCACTTAAAAGTCTGGACCTCAGGAAGAAGACAATGGCTCCAGGTCTGACAATAGAGCCTGGGACACACAGTGCTCCTTCCTCTTCCATCAGATGCACAGGAAAGGGTCCTGGGAGAGGAAACACCCCAGAACTAGGCAGGAGGAGCAACCCATGCTTTTTGCCAGTGAAGGGCCTACTTTTGAGCAACCAGAGGTAGAAAGAAAATGCCATGGATGATGTCTTCTTGACTTCCAGATAGGGAGGTGATAAAGAAGTGATGCTGTTATTCAAGTGCATTGCAGAAGCAAGACTTTCCCTCTCAGACACGTAAGGGCTCATCCATTGGAAAGACAATATCTCTTTTGTATGATGGCAACGGAAACCCAGAGTTTTAAGAGGTGAGGCTGGAAAACACACTGGTTGAAGGGAGATGGTTCAGGAAGGCTCTTTGTGCAGAAGAGGGAAGAGAGGCTGCTGGAAGCGTGCCACCCAGTGTTTTATACTTGCACATTTAATTGACTACACTGACCAAACATCTTCTCAAGTTGCTAACTTCTTCTTTGTTAAAATGGTCAGGATATATTAAAAGGCTTGATTCCATATGCCTATGTTTCATTGATAATGCTGCCTCTATCAGCTCTGTCCCAAAAGATTGCTGTGAATTTGTTAATTGGGTCTCTTTTCATTTGTAGCTGAAACTTAGCTGCATGAGTGACCCAGATGGATTTAGCAAGACAGAATTTATACAGCAATTACTAGCACAGGCTAGAATTATCTTGATCAGAGTTGTTACAGCATCTGGTTAAGGATAAAATATTAATTCAATTAAATCAAAATACCTTGATAGCCCAGAAAAGTTAAGAAAAAAAAGAAAAAAAAAACCAGTAATGTTTTCTCTGATTTATTCCACACACTCTTCAGTTTCTCCTTTCAATTTTGTTTTTATTTTATTTTATTCTGTATGCCTGATAATGGGACTTTGTGGAACTGAACCTGTTGCAAGTTGCTGGTGCCAGCTTTTTGCGGAGTGCCCTGGACAGGTCTCTTCATTTCCATTTCATTTTGTCTTTCTATGGCTGACACGTACTATTATTTAAATGAATGCTTTTGAACTCAGATTTTTTTAATGCAAATGTGTGCTGCTTTCCTATTGTATTGAAACTATCAATACTTCTTTGTCTCTATGAAAAACAGGATAAAGAGTAATATTCTCAGGGCTGAAGGTGGGTTGGGATGTTACTTTTCTGTGAATTTAAGCTAAAAAAAGGAGACACATAAAATGGTGAAGTATCAAAATATTGTTTCTATCTTCCTTCTACCCAAGATATGATTAAAGCAGTGTTGTATCTTTTAAAGAACAGCTGAGGAAGGGAAGGTGCCAAGACACAGCAGACTGGTCACACTACCTCAAGGTGTTCTGTAGGGGACTACACACAGAAGTGTGAGACACTACATCCCTCCAGCAATCTTAAGGTTATGAGTTTTGAAGGTTATGACTCATTTTAATTTGAAAGTAGGTGTCCTCTGATTTTTAATTTTTTGGAAGCTGTCTACCAGGAACCATAGGCTGAACTCACAGAACATCTTAGAGGGAAGTAACGGGGAAGAAAGTAAAAAAGAACAGATCCTTGGTTCCCTTTAGAGTATAGTGCATTCTTATCTTCAGACTTCTCTTTTAGCTATAAATGTCTAGAAAAGTACTTTTAGATAAACATGTGAATGGGAAAGTTCTCCAGCAATCACACGCCTCCTGAAGCCAGAGCTTTCTGCTCACCAAGTATTACAAGATATGCAAAACACCACATGCCATGCCCCAGCATCAAAAGGGTTGGTAACACCTGAGTTACATCCATCCCTGATCTCTGCCAGATCAAGAGGCGTATGATGTTGAAGCATGTGGACTCTCTCACCCCTTCTCCCATTGGGCACCATCCATCTCACAGCAAAAATGCCACAGTCCATGCCCAGTAGCACCCTTGCCAACAATATTAGCAAACAGACCTCAGAGACTGAGCTTCCCTTTTAATCACACAAGTTGTTGCTTTCTCTCAGTGTCAGTGGTTGTTGTTCCAGCCCAGGCTTTCTACATGCTCTTTCTGGACTAATGAAAACTTACAGCGCTGCTTGCCATGCAATACCAAATTTATGGATGAGGAGACAACTTCAGCCTGCCAGGTGATAATTTGGCACCCTTATGTCAGTGTTAAAATCCCTACAGCTGTAAATATTTATTGGATATGAAATATATTCCAGCTAACACATTATCATATGAATAAATCTAACCTTACATAAAACATGTGCATTCCATCTTTTATTCAGTTTATAAAATTCTTTCTTCTTGCTCCGAGCATTCTCAGTCTAATACAACTACTCAGAAGTAACAGCAATCGATAGTGTGCCTTGATTTCTTTTCTAATACAATGTTTTGCTTCTTGTATTTCACCTCTTACAGCTTTTGCAAAGTTCTGATTTGATAGGACAAGCACAGTGAGGGCATTAGGACCAAGAGAAAGACATACACATTGCTCTGTATTATGTCTGGCAAAGTGCTTCCTGACTGAGTGCCGTAGTTATGTGTGAAACAAAGTCAGGGACTGACTAGTTCTCATCTGTTGATCACAGTTAAGTTGAAGGCTCTGAACGGAGGGGAGCTGTCAGATCTGCTTTCAGAGATACAGTGCTTCAATCCAGCAGCAAATGGAAACTTTGAAGAAGCAGGATCTATCTGGAAGGAAACTATAAGAAACGGGATTTCTTTTGACTTCGAATTTTAAAAGGAAAAAAAATCAAAGCCTTAGTTACTCTTTTAATCATCAAAACATGTGCTTTCCTAACTAAGCTGGGACTCTGTATAATAAAGGATCTACTTTATTTCACTGGATCCATGCTACGTTTTACTACAGTAAGTAAAATATTAATAGAAATGTTATTTTTTTCTGTAAATAGAGAGGAAAGCATGAAACAGCATCAGTGAAATGTGAGGGGAGCGAAAAAATCCTCTTGGCAGACAGTGAAAACCAGGGCTTTTGTGCAACCCAAGGACTGAAATCTAAGGAAGATCGAAGTGATATTTAACATGACCATCTGTATTGTTTTGTCACCAACAGTATGTTCTTGAGGAAGAAGTGCAGATATGGATCACGTAAGCTGCAGTTTCTCTTGTTGTTTCTGATGCTGGGTTTTTTGCTACTGATGGTTACAATGCTGAATCCACCGCCCAGCAACCAGAGCAAGGAAGGGACTTTCCAGCCTGTGGAGTTCAACCCCCGGGAAGGGTATCAGATGGACTTTGCGGAGACCCAAGAGATGCTGGAGACCCAGGAGGAAAGCCAGCAGTATTACCCTTTGGATGGTCTATCGCCTTTCATCTCCCTGCGGGAGGATGAGCTGATCGTGGCCGTCGTGTCGCCCACCGGCAAAAGGAACCACAGCAAGGCCAGGAAGGGCTATCGCGTGGTGAAGCAGCAGAGCCGGCGGCCGGAGGGGAAGGCGGAGGGGTACCCCGAGTCCCTGCCGCTGTCCCTTCCCCTGCAGGTTGGGGAAGGGGCTGCTGCGGGGGAGCGGCCGCTCGGCCTGGAGACCCACGGCTTTAACGAGGTGCTCAGCGAGCGGATCGCGCTGCGCAGGGACCTGCCTGAGGTACGACACCCGTTGTAAGTAAAACACCCTATTTCACTTCTGGGGGAAAACCTGCCTCGTTCCCCGTCACCGCGCCACCAACTCCCGCCCTTCCCCCTTCCCCCCTTCCAAACTCCGCGTCTTTCCTATCAAACTCGCCGCTCCGGGTCGGGAGAGCGCTGTGTGCGGAACAACCCCCGCTCCTCAGAGCCAGGGGCGCTCCCAGCCTCGCTCCGGAGGTGGTTCAAGCCCTCAGGAGCCGACGGGCGGCAAAGGTGGAGGGGGGCGCGGTGTTGGGGGGCGCAGCTACGGCTTCCTGGGTCAGCAAGAGAAGCACAGCCGAGCGCACGGGCCCGGGCAGAGGCCAC